>VZTD01002225.1:92228-134438 GCA_013397725.1 Rhagologus leucostigma
GCTGCGCCGGGCCGGGGGGCTGCGGGCCGGGCCGGGCTGGGCCGGGCTCGGGGCTCACCTGCTGCGCACGGGATGGGAAGTGCCGGCTGGCGACAGGGTCCGGCCTGCTGCCCGCCGAGCCTCGGGGGTTCCCCAGACGAACCTCTGAGCGCGTTTTGCCAGGGTGTCTGTCAAACGCAGGTGCTCTTTTGGTCGTTTACAGACCGCTCTATCTTATCTTAAAAAGCATAAAATGCTTCAGTCGTTTAGACTGAATTTCCTCGTGAGAGCTGTGCCGTGGAAAGGCTGCTGCAGAGCCTGTTGGACAAGTCTGCCCGGGCACAGCGTGGGTTAAGTTAACAACCCCACGTGTTGATGCTGTCCTGCCTTGCCGGCAGGAGCAAGGACAATGTGAAAAGGATATTATCAATTAAAAGTTGTTCATACAAGATCACTTGTTGTAGTTTTTTGCAGAAAAATGTGCTGTAGAGGAAGGTTGTCGGATGAACAGTTATGTCTTATTCTGAACAAATTGAATGCTAAGTTGCAAAAGTTGGTAATTCTGCTCTCGATGAAGTGGCTGCCAACCAGCCATCAGCATTTGGGTCATCTGCCCTAAGAGTATGCTCATGCAAACATGCTCGTGTTTGTAAATGGCTTTTCATACAAAACGTCCTCTGTGAATTTCATGCCTAAGCTCTCCCCAGCTTAACTTTTCTCTCTGATTCTCTTGGTCTGGCTTAATTTTTTGGCTGTGACAGTTCTAAGCAGGCAGTTGTGCTCTGGGGCTGGTGTGCTGCCAAGTACAAGCAAATAAATGGATTTGGAAATGTGGATTGATAGAGGTCAGATTTAGTGCTGGTTGTGTTTATATGAAGGGTGGACAACAGGATTAAGCTAGCCTGCAAAGATTGCAGAGACTTGATTTTGAACCCTTTTAGCGTCCTTGTTTTCCTTGTATAACATATGTTGAGTTTTAAGTTCACCTCAGTCTTTTTGGATGATCTTTTGTCAGGTAAGGTACAGGGGCTACAGACTAGAAACTAAAAATGTTCTATCACATGTGCAGTAGCCACCTATCTGAAGCCAAGCACTTGGCTTAGGATTCTGTAGTGGTAGATCACCCTTGTCGAGAAGGGTCCACAGGTATAGTAAATAACAGACCCATCTGAATTATTTGCTTGATATGTGGGGAAGGTGATGATAAATCTTCCCCAGTAAACAAATCGAAAAATCAGAATTCCTATTGTCTATATATTTTCAGATACGTTAAGAGTATTTTACTTGTGTCAGACTTCATCAAAGATCCAGGGAATTTGCAGTAAACAAAATGAAAAGGTTGCAAATGCAAATAACTGCAAGATTGAATTGAGACAAAACCAATTATTTTTTCATAAAATCTGTGTGGTGTTAGTTAAAGTAAAAGTCCTTGAGATTTGTAGGATTTTTGATACTAGAGTTTCCCATCTTGTTATTCTGGGCAATGCTTTTGATTTAACATTTTAAATAATTTTGGTTTTTGTAATTCACACTGTGATCTTGTCTATACAACAGTCATATTTGTTTTGTGTTAAAATATAGGTAATATTTTTTTGTTTTGAAAATGTCAAGTTAAAACAAGTTAATTCACCTCAAGGGACAGCTTGGCCATAGAAATAACTTGTGTAGCAATGAGCAAGGAAAACCAAAACTACTTTCTAATTTTACTGTTTTTCTTTGTTAGGTCACTGTTCCTTTTAGGAACAACTACAGACTACAAATATGGGAAAGAAACGCATCAAAGGCAAAACTGCACAGTCTGATGAGTCTCCGGATATAATGAGTATGTTTCCTTGGAGAAGTCTGTGGACCTAATGTTTCTTTTAACCTCAAAGGCTTGAAAGCTGATTAACATTAGAAGGCCTTTACACTAGTCACTGGCTTTGAAGTCTCATTTACAAAGTCTGGATTTTTTTAATTGAAACTCAAGTCTAACAAGAAATATTGGTGTCATGACTTTCTAAGTATGCTAGAAAATACTAATCCTGTCTTGAAAACTGAGATTAGTTTCTGGTTTTCAGGAAACTCAGACACACAGTTCTTTACTGATACAGATTGTGTAAAATTACTCAGAATATAAAGGGTTTGTGTAGTCAGCTGCTAAGTTTAAGTTGCATTTTCCTAGTGAAAATTTTGTTGCAGAAGATTCTTGCTTTAGCAGTAAAAGCTGTGATTAAAATACTTTTTGTGAAGCAATTTGCCTTTATTCTAGCAGCTAATTTGGTACTGACCCTGGACACTTCAGCTCTCATAGAGTATTTTGGTTAAAACTTCTTTCTGTTCTTCTGTTCCTAATAGTACCTAATCCCAAATACTAAATTTTATTCTCCTAGCTCCACTGGATCTCAGCTGTGTGATTTTTTTTTTTTTTAATCTTGTTTACCTGGGTCGTTGTAGGTTTTGTTTTTACTTGTGTTGTGTAGCATTCTCTTCTACCACCTTATCTGCTAGGTCACAGATTGTGTCTTTCCCATCTTTTTTGTTGATCCCAGGTGGGGAAGTGAGTTGAACCAGGTTAATTTAGTTGGGAGAGAGAGCACTTAGAGTTTGAGGAGGCTTGGTGGGATGGGCTGTTTAAGTCTACTGTGCTTTGGTTTCCTGATTGTCCTGGTCTTCTTATGTTAGCTTCTGTCTCTAATGGATGCCTTTTTTATCTGCTTTTGTCTGGTTTGGTTGTTCGGGGTGTTGGAGGCTTTTTTGTTTTCTGGAGTCAGGGTCAATGTCTGCTGTAACTGTTCCTCTTTTTCTCCCGCAAAGAGATCAGGTATGTTCTAACTGCTGGTGGCGTCTCATTTTTTTGCCTATAAATAGGTTCTCTTGCAAAGACAAAGTCCTGTAAAGCCACAAATAGTTTTGAAACTAAGACTGGTCATGGTGAATAATTCCACTGTAACAATAGTTGCCAATATATGAAATTTTTTGGTTTGTTTTTTAAATTACAATTTTGACGTTGTAGATGAAGCTCATGTTTTTCAGAAAGGCTAAAAGAATGCTTCTGAATATCTGTGTTTGTCTCTTATTGGCTAATATTTGCACTTTGATAAAAACCTGTAATCTTGGACAGGAACAGAACTGTAGGTACAAAAATTTGCACCAGTTTCAGCTTATGCCGATAGAGGTTTGCAAGCTTGGGACTGTAATCTTGCCTCAACAAAGATGGATTCAGAGCCGTCACACTATCTGAGCAATAAAAACACCTCAAAGTAAAGTTTAGGATGCAACAACAGTATACCCAGATTGTAAATGGTGGTAACAAAAGGTTTCTTTCTGATACTCTGATAAGTTGTCAGTTTTTCTTTGGCTCTAGAAGGACTATCCTAGCTTCTGGATTGCTGCCTGTGTCTTCAATACTTGCATTTGTTATGCTACCTACATCCTTCTTGTGCTTTTTAATTTGTAGAACCTGTGTGCAAGCATATTCGTAAAGGATTGGACCAAGGGCATCTGAGAAAAGCACTGCAGAGTGTGGAATGGCTTGTTTGTCAGGACTGCAAGGCAGACAGTAAGACACAAGAGAAGGCTGAGGAGGAGGAGACTGATGAAGGCACTTCGATATGGTTATGCCTAAAATGTGGCCATAGGGTATCTCTTTTGTTGTTAATCTGTCTTAATACCTTTCAGTGTCTCTTGAAATAGTGGAACAAGAGAGTTTCTAATTGAACTCTTATAGTCTCTCTTCTTTTTATTGTAAAGGTGGTGCTACCTAGGTGACTTTATATGCTGTAGAGTGTGATTTAAAAATGCCTGCTCTGAATGTCAAATGAAGTACTTGGAAGAAGGCCCAAAGGCATTTACCAGGCTTAAGGCTAAAACACCATCTTGAGGATTTGTTTTCCTAAAGAGTTTGAATTATTTTGCTGAGAAAATAAAAATGCTCCTAATCTATGATTTTTTTACAAGATCTTAATGCTCATGTTAGTTCATGAAACTTGGAACTCTGTGTGCTGAAGAAGTTTTTGTTCTGTTTCATTCTTTCAGGTGTTCAAACTGGAATTTGTTCATTAAATGTTCAGTCCCAGAGCAGCTTTATTCTGCACCCAGTAAATTATCTATCTGCAAAAATAAGTATTTTGAAATAGATAGCCATCAGTTGATCCCAATTAGTTGAACATAATTGAACAGTTTTCATTTTAGTATTTTGTTTGTACTCTGACTTTATGTATGTTTCATTGACAGTCAAATAGATTTTGTGACACTTGTGGTTATCAATATTGTAGGGCTGTGACAGAAATTCTCCAGACCAGCATGCTTTAAAGCATTATGAAACACCAAGATCAGATCCCCACTGTTTGGTTCTCAATTTGGACAACTGGAGTGTGTGGTGAGTTTGTCAGGCAACACAAGACAGAGCTGGAGGGCAACAGAGGCTGGGATATAATTTGTCCTTTCTTTGTGAATTCTGGGATTTCTCTCTAGGCATATATTAAAATGTTTCCAGACATGTAATTCCCAGCAGTCTTTGCTGAGATTTGCAGAATAAGTATTATTTTCTTGTAAAATTTATGATTAGAAAATTTTCATAATTAAGGTTGAACTTGACCAACTAGTAAATGTGGTTGACTTCATATTATACTGCTTTTACTTGGTCAGAATACTGACACATGGAAACAAATGTTGATCTGTAGCTCTAAATCTTAAGTTTTGACCTTGGGAGAAGGTTCTTTTTGATGTGCACTTAGTGACAACCTTACTTTTATCTTCTCAGTAAATGCAATTTTTTAATAACACATGTAGACAGGAAGTGCATCTAGAATTATGAGATGCTACTAGATCAAGCAATACAAAATCCATGTCCCTGGTAGTTTTTGATTCCCTTAAAAAGTAATTATACACATCTACATATAAGGAGGAACCCTAATTTTCTAAACTGTGCTATACAGAAATACTGTACTTGACATAAAGAGTTTTTGTTTTGCTTAGTAACGTGGTTTTGTAACTAAGTATCTATCATTATGTTCATCTTATATAATATTATCTATTTACTTGATCATACTTAGCGCTTATGTATAATGATCACTACTTTTAATGAATTCTAGAATGGAAATGGACATTATTAATAACATTATTACTAATGAAGTAGTGAACTTCTCTTTGTGAATTTGAATTAGTGGTTAAACTTGTGGGTTTGAAGTGCTTTATTTTCCCTGTTTTTTAATCAAAATATTTGCAAATGAGAGGAAGTTGTCAAAGTAAGATGTTTTGGATTCCTTTTAGAATTTCTTGGTTGTACAAACTTGCCCAAGAAATTATTCAGAGATTGATATATTGGCTAGTTATAAATCAAACCCACAGTCAAGAACTGTATTTCACAGTGGGCCTAGTACAAAAATTCTGATCAAAACTGCTTTTGCTTTTATTAATTATATGAATGTGTGACTAAATCTCTCTATGGTGTGCATGCACAAGTGGTTCAAATTGGATATAAATAATAACTGTAAACAGTTTAAAGACATGTTTTGGAGAAGAAACACAGAGTTCTAGGAATTCACTACGTTCTGCTCTTTTGGGTTTACAAGTGCTGTTGTCCATATTTTCAGTGCTGGTCAAACAGCCGTCACTAACAAAACTTTTTCCAATCCCTTGATTCTCTCAAGGTTGTCTACAATTTTTTTCACAGGTAGAAGGTTATGGTGTTAAAACACACCATGGAAGTAACTATTTTGTTATTCCAGGAGTGAGAATGCCTATTTTTATGATTAACCAGATAGACAATAGATAAACAATCAGGGATCCAAAAGCTGAGCCAATTTTTTTAATGAGATAGGAAGAAACGTGATGATTATAGATAATGCCAAGGATGCTAGAGGTTTGGGGAGACATTTTACTGGAGACTTCTTCTGCTTGTAATATCAGAAAATTGAGTCTGACGTATGGTAATCCCGAAGTCTGCCTAAGAACTGTAATTGGTGTTTTCCAAAATGCAGAAGTATCAGTACCTTTTGCCACTTCTTCAAGGAGTTGATTGGGTGGAACTACAGAATTGGACCGTGTAAAACTGCTTCTGCTGTGTGTGTTCTGTCAGGGTTTTACCCTTCTTGAGCCTTTATGACTGCAGCTTCTCCCAGAATTTTGTCTAAAGCAGATTACTGGCATAACCATACACTTCTTTGCTCACAAAGAGACAAATAGAGTTTGTATCAGCAGTAGAAGAGCGAATAAAAGTCTGCAGGTTTAATTGTGAACACTTCAATTATTTCTTGTCCAACTTAAGTACAATTAAATATTTGCTTGGCTAGAATACTGAAAATATTTTTCCATGCTGTAATATTCATAAGTCATTTCCTTTAGGGCCTGATACCTTAGTTTCTTGATTTTTGGCAAAACTTTCCGAGCTTTTATTTTTCTTGCAGCAAGGTTTCCAAGCACATCTGTTAAGAGTCTAATTTATATTTGTAAATTGCAACCACCAGTCACCAAAATAATTTACTAAAGATAAATTTTAAGTGTTTTATTTTTGTGATAAGTAGATTGGATTCTTCTCTAAGACTTCTAAATCTTACACTAAACCTTGTAATTTTATAACTTTGTGTAATGAATTGCATCAAACAAGCAAATAGTTTAGGATTTTTAAATAATAGAAAAAAAATAGGATTAATTGTTTTCTTTTGGGGGCGACGGAGACAGGTGCTACCTATGTGATAATGAAGTTCCATATAAAACTTCAACCCTTTTGGGCCAGACTGTGGATTTTGTTAGAAAACAAGTTGGTATTGACTCATCACATGCAGGTAAGTAATTATAGTATAGGTACGGTAAATCAGAAGGTCTCCTAAGTGTTGGAGACAGTACTATAAATGCAGAATTTACACTAAATTAGATTTAGCACCTTATGGTAAAGGGAAAAACTAATTTCTCCCCTTTTCCGACTGTTTTTGTCACAATTCTGATAGCATAAGTAACGTTCTAGCCCGTAGACCTAATTAGATCAGAATTTTGCTCAGCATCCCTTAAACTTTTCCAGACAAGACATACAAGAACAGGAGGAAAAAAAGACAGTTTCACTGTGACTTTTTTAAAAATGTGACATTTGGTTTTTCTGTGAATAGGCAATTGACTTTCAGTGCTTAGGGTGCTGTGTTTATTCATCAGTGTTGCTCAGTCTGTCTTGAGATCTAAAGAAAAATTGTCATTGCTTAACAATAATTTGATTTGATTTTTTTAAAGTATTTTTGTGGGTGTTTGTGAATGTATCAGGAATGACTAAGTCTCCAGCTGTTGCAGCACATGTCCTAATGGAAGGAGTAGGATACAGAGGTTTTGTTAGTGGGTCTGTACATTTAGTATAGGCAGCTGCAGTGCTTTTAGAACTCTAAAATATTGTGTTCAGCCTGCAGTCTATCCGTAAAATATGATTGTTTGAAAGAAAACAAACCCAGCAAAACCCTCTAGTTTCCACAATGGCAAAACTGGTTTTGTACAAGGCATTTCAACTAGAAAAGTTGGAAGAATTTGCATATAAAAATAAATGCTATAACAAATGACTGTCAGAAATTCCAACACTTGGGTGAAATCACAGGCCCTGTGGGAAATGGAACACAAACATCCAGCAATGCCACATGGCTGTCTCTGAATTCAATTTGTTCAGAAAGCAGCTGAGGTTTTCCCACAGGGAACAGAGTGTTTTGAGTGGTCAGTCTTTCCCAGACATACAGTTACTCTACATCTAATATTTGAACTTCCTATCAGTTGCCAAAATTTTCTTCTCGGGTTTGAACTGGAAAACCAATGAATACCCGGGTGCAGTTGTTGCCTGTTTCATGTGTTCTGTGTGTTGTTGTCCATCCATCTGTTTCTTGTCCAAAGATTGTATTGTCTGTTTTCCTTGCTTTCTCTGAACTGGTGTTACTTGATTTTAAAGTTAGTATTAGCTCAAAGCCCTATTTACCTGAAACCTAATCAATAGCTGACTGCCAAACTGGTAGAACCAGTGTGGGTGTTATTCTGAAAACTGCCTGGAACTCCCTTATGGCTTTATTAAACAGGTCATTGAAATTTTCAGTGATACACCAAAATAATTTGGGGGAAAATATTTTTAACTGGTCTTGAAGACTATAAACCTTTCAGTAACATCTGTTTAGGTACATGAATGAGTATGAGAATGCTTTGACAGTGGGAGCCTGTTGGATGTTGTAGAAAGCCCTCACAGAGGTGATTTTGACACAGGAATAAAATTTGAGATAACACTTGAAGAATTTCAGAGGATGTTGGCATGAATGGCTTGTGGGCCAAGATATATTTAATTTGCATGCTGATTTGAAATGGCATTTCAGAGGGTTCTTGGTTTGTTGTTTTTGTTGTTTAGTTCTGTTTATTTTTTAACTTCTGTTACCTAGACAATTTAAGAACCTAAACCAGTAGTTTTATATTTAAAAATTAAAGAATTAATTATCATATGTATCAGCTCTAAACATCAAAGATTGCTGCTGGCTGTAATAATCTTTCTTAGCCTATACCCCATTACTATGTTAATATGTGGTATGTTTTTATTGTTTCAGTAGAAAAACAGCAAGAGAACAAAGAAGTTGAAAATAAAAAAGTAGAAAAAGACAGCAAAAATGAGCAAGAAAAAGAAGTTTCACTTAAAGAAGAAAATTCTCATTCAGCTGCTAATGGAGAAGTCACTGTGAAAGGACTTAGTAACTTGGGGAATACATGTTTCTTTAATGCAGTGATGCAGGTACAGGACTTGCTGTTGTTTTTAGAAAAACTTTGAATAGGAAGAAAAGCCACAAACAAAATGAAAAACAGCCCACAACAGCCTTGCCCCCAGCATTTTACAGTGACACGATTAGACTGTGATTTTTTTATCTGCCAGGAATGATAGCTTCTTTCTAAAAATAGTGTGTTGGCCCAGAGAAATACGAAGAAATGGAGCTGCAGGTTCAGACTTGCTCTAAGGGGAAGTACAATAAACTGCCTTGTCCTTCAGGGACAGCATTTTTCACTGACATAAATTAAGCCAACTTCTAATTATTTTTGTAAAAATATGAAATAGTCTGACACATCACCCTCGTGACCTCTTGAACTGTAAGAGATTAGTACTCAAAGACCATGGGTGTTTATTGTAATAAAAATGTCTCTCTCAGCAACAGGAAATCAAAAGTAAATATCGGATGAAAAAAACAGGATGAGCATGTTGCAGGCATTGCCATCTTGTGTGACTTGTTCAGCTAAGAAGTGTAGAATAAACTTGTTCTTTCATGTGTATTGAAACTGACGTGATCTTGTGCTCTTTGGCTCTTGATACTGAAGCTTTACTCAAACAAAATTCCCACTGTACTTGCAGATTTTAGTAAACTGCTTTTGATTTACTTTTAAACACTCTTTAAACCAAGCAAATACCCACACTGCATTTTATCTTTTGATTTTTTAAGAAACAGACAGTAGTAAATACACTTCTCCAAAGATTAGTCTGTAGAAGAATAATATATTTAGGGTTTCTGCAATCTGAAGTAATGTTTATAGAGGACATTGAAAGTCCCATTAGCTGTATGAAATGTACCTTTAAGTCTTAAACACAGATGGAGATTCTAGAGTGGTAGTTAACCGCTTTAGTTCTGTGTTTGGGAAAATAAATTGCTGCTAAACTGGTTGCTACAAATTCCATGACTAGCGGAGTTCAGCTGCCCTTCCTGTTGTCCCCATTTTCCAATCTCTTTCTGTCTTTTATGTTCTACAGAATTTATCACAAACTCCAGTCCTGAGGGAGCTGCTTAAAGAAGCTAAAATGCCTGGCACAACAGTTAAAATTGAGTCACCTGAGCTATGCATGGTAGTATGCTTTGAACTCCGTAGTGTTTGTCCTCACCTTCCAGTCTGTTAAGGAAACAAGCAATACTTATCTCTCGATTTTAAAGCTGTTCCAGCTAAATGCTAACAAGATTAAGATGTAAAATCAGCAGGAACTTCACCACTGATTTCCATAAAGCTGCTTCTGAAGTCAGTGGAGGTATTTTGTTCACAGTGTGAGAGCGGTGATTCAATACTCTGTCGTAGAAGGAGCGCTTGCATGATGATGTTATGTAAAAGATGAAAATGTGTACCTCTTGCTATAGTGCCACTTGTCTAAATGCAAAATAGGAAATTAGAGGATGTCTGTAGCACTAACTTAAATAACACACCTGCCATTACAGTTAGAGATTTGGATGGCAAAGAAAATGCACGATCCTTTTTAATAAATTGAGGTTTTTTCCCAGTAAAGGCAAGAAATCCTTGAACCAAGCAATAAATAACTGAGTTTTGCTATCATTTCATGATAAACCACGTGTTGTTTTTGTCAGATTAATTTATTGCCATTTTGGCATTTTCAGTATTCTATTTGACAATAATATTTTCAGGAACTGAAAAGGAAAAACTTACTTCAGAAGAATCTGTCACCGAATTAAGGCAAAACAGTTCTGTTGTTTCTCTTTCAAACAGGAACCTCAGCTAATAAAACTAGATCAGCCAGGTCCTTTAACACTAGCCATGCATCAGTTCGTGACAGAAATGCAAGAGACAAAAAAAGGGGTAGTGACTCCTAAGGAACTTTTTGCTCAGGTTTGTAAAAAGTGAGTATCTGTACAAATGCATGTCATAGTGAGTATGAAAAAGTTTGTTGTTTAAAAGACTGTTAGTTTTTCCTTTTTTTTTATCTCTAGCTCAGAACACAGCATATAAAATTTGTAGAATACTTAACAGTTTTTGAAAGAAGAGCAAAATATAAATGAATAGCAGTAAAATGAAAGATACTTAGTGACATACTGATGTGCTGGCTTCATATTTTTAGAAAATACGATATGTAGACACTTGTTGCTTTTATATACCTACATTCTGCTTTGTCCGTGTGTGTTTGGTGTGAATTGTTTTTGCTTTGTTTATCTCTGAGTTCAGTTACACTTTACAATTTCATTTAACAGAGCAATACGATTTAAAGGTTATCAGCAGCAAGACAGTCATGAATTGCTTCGTTACTTACTTGATGGAATGAGAACAGAAGAAATCCAGGTGAGTGCTAAAGTCATAGTTGTGCATACCTTTCTTCTTCATACCCCAGACCCAGCTTCTTTCTTCTGCTGAGGGGAGAAAAAACATACTTTCTGAGATATGTCAGCCTCTGTAGAGTGGTTGTGCTGCCCATAGCACTTAACTTGAAGCATATTAGCTAAGAGAACCCACAGAAAAGGTGGGTTTGGAGTATGTGTAGTCACCCTAAAGAATGTCCTTATGTCTTCATTTCTGAAACGCACTTGTAGAAATTCTGTAGGGGTTTTTTGCCAGTTTTAAATTGGGCAAGTATTTCATCCTTAGATTGATTTTTCTTACATACTAATTGGAACTTTATGGTTGCAACTTGTTTCTCCATTGATTTTTTTTCTTCTATATCTACAGGAACTATTGTGTGGTTCTACAAGTATTTATGTTGTTTGTATTGATTCTCTTAATTGGTGAAGATTATACTTTTTCCTCCATCTGAAACACGTTGTAAAATGAGGTAGTTAAATGAATTAGTATAGGAAATTTTATATATTTGTTTTGAAAATTTCAGCAAATAAGTGTTGGAATACTAAAGGCGCTGAGTGACTCTAACAAAGAAAATGAAGAAGAACTTAAAAAGAAAATTAAAGGTAAAATAAATTATCACAGCATCAGTAACTTGTAAAATTTTCTCTTTTGTTGAAGTATATAAAGTAACATTAATAGAATCAACTAAAAGATATATGTTTAATTGTACAACCTTATGCCACCTCTTGAATATGTGTGTATCTAGAATAAGATGCTCAGTAGTTTTAGTCTATATTTAAATGTCTTGCTGAACTTGGTGGCATTTCCTTCTTAACAGGATAAGAGAGTTGATTCTGTAGACATCATACATTAAAATATGTTTGGGCAGTGATTAATCATTCAAACATGTAAGAAGTTAAAATACTAGCATGTAAATATAATTTATGCAGCCGCTAATAGTCCATTGTTACTTAAAAGTGGTTTAAAAAATCCAAACAATGAACAGAAGAATTTTTAAACTTTTCAGTGTGACTGAGGAGATGAGCTGCCAATTTAAATTCAGACTATGTGCTACTCTGAAATTACAACTTGAGGAAATTGGTTTTGTTTGTCAGACAAAAGTTGGTGCTTGTTTTATTAAGTTCAGATAGTTGTTTCAGACCTGAGAGAAAACAGGAATTCTTACTGAGAGGCAGTACTTCTAAGAAAATAGGGAAATGCATTTGAGCAGAGAAAGTGGTAGAGGTGTGGTTTAACCAAGCTGTCTTCTGCAAATGTGTTTTCACCCCCATTCTTTTGATACACAAAAGATTCTTAATTTAAGAATTTTGCTGTACTTGCTATCCTGAGGAAACTGGAACAGGCCAACATGTTCCATCATATACCTTGCATGTTATATTCTCCTTTTTTTATTTGGTATGCCGTAATGAAATTGGTTGCCAGTATATTGTATATAATACTATTAACTTTACTATATACTTTTTGAATTTTCAGAATATGAAAAGAAAAATGGAATACGAAGTTTTGTAGATCGAATCTTTGGTGGAGAATTAACCAGCACAATTATGTGTGAGGAATGCAGAACTGTAAGTAAACTGCCTGCTCTGAATAACCTAGAGTGTAATGTCCTGTAATCTGCAGGAGAACCCCAAAGTGACTGTCTGTAGAAATAAGACATGACTAGCTGCATGCTTTTCAAAAAGGAGCATGATTTAGCTGGAATCTTTCTTACCTTGTGTTATAAACTTAATCTTTCAGTTCGTTTCAAAAGCCTTCCTAAAAAAAAGGTCAGCAGCAAGCTGCCTCTGCTAGAATTCCCTCCTAGATTCCCAGTGAACACCTTCCAGTGGTACAGACTGTAGAGCAAATTAATTGTTATGGGGCCCTTTCCTTTTTTATTCAGGGGATTATGTCTTCCCCTTTCCCACAATGAAAAGACTGTGGGATTGCCAGGAGGACAGTGAAGAAGGCACTAGGGATAATATATCCTGAGAATGAAGTAACTGAGTGTATTAGCAAGTGGGTTCATTCAGTATCATGATATACTACAGCTATGAGTCTTGTAGGCCTTAAGGTGCAGTCTCACTAGATAACTGAAATTCATAAATATATTTCCTTCTCATTTCTGTGGTAATGTGACTGCTGGATTTTGGTCAGTGGCAGCTGTTTGTGGAGGTAAATGAGCTGTGTTTTACAGTTGTGTGCACAAGTGAAAGCAAGCCTTGAATGTAAACATGCAAATACGCCTATTGACAGCAAGCCAGCTGCTTCCAAACAAAATTAAATTGGACTCTTGATTATTCATTTAAAGGTATCCTTGGTCCATGAGCCTTTCCTTGATTTGTCGCTTCCCGTACTAGATGTTCAGGTAAGAAATAGTACATAGGGGCTTTATGGCGTATATTTTTTTTTTGCTTATGTGAAAACACTTATTATACAGTCATTAGGAAGAGCATTTAAGCATCTTTCTAAAAGCCTCTTTTGCAAGTCAAAATTGCACAGAAAGATAGAGAACAAGATTTTTCATGAGAGTCATTCCTATAAGTTGTGGCTTATAAATTGTCCCTGGAAAATCACACAGGTTGTTTGAGTTCTTTGGGAGTTGTTTTTCACTTTTTTCATCCATTTTCCTGCACTGAGTCCAAGAACACTTCTCCTAATATTCAGATTATGGAATAAAGTTAAGAAATGTTGATAGGATAGTATGTGAATACTTATTTGATCAATCTCCAGACACTCAAAGTACTTGATTTGCTTTGTGTTTTGTCTTGATAATCTGTATATGTAATATTTCAGGTTTGTTGTGTTAGCACTGCTTACTCATAAATACTGGAATGGAACCCCCACAGCCAAAGGGATCACGACTTCTGCCACAAACAAGTTTCATTTTAGCAGAAGCAAACAAATTCTGTGGCAGGACATTCAACTGAAAATGTCTGTGGTTGTGTAAAACATTACTCTTCAATGCATTTAATGAGATCACTTAAAGGCAAAGGTGATGTTGCCTCTTTACAGGTTCAGAATTTGGCCGTCAGTAGCCTTACTTTTACATACTGTTTCGTTCTGCAAGTCCTTGTTGCATATGAACTCTCTGGAGTGAGACACTCCTTCCATTAACATCAGGGTGTAAGTTAGTTGTATGTTACATTATTAAAATGTTATATTTGAGCTGAAAACTCAGACAACATCTCTATTTCTGTGGTTGTTCTGTGGCTTTTTGGGTTTTGTAGAAACTGAAAATGACAAAGAGAGAAAACATTAAAAAAAACAAAGAAAAGGAATCTGAAGATGAAGAGGATAAAATTAATGACCATTACCTTAAGCAGAAAGATGAGCCCCCTGGTACAAGTAAGCACCTTCAGAAAAAAGTGAAGAAACAGGCCAGAAAACAAGCCAAGGTTGGTTTGGATAGGTATTTCACTTTGTGCTTGCTATTTCTGTTAAAAGGAATTATTTTTGTTTCCTTAGTTTACAGGAAGGAGGAGACAGCTTAGAACTTCTCCTTCAAATGCACAGCTGAAAAGACCAGTTATACCCACGTCTTTGCTGTTAAGAAGTTCTGTCGAGCATTGCTGTGTAGGAATAATGTAATAATATCCAGTAGAATTTCTTGCCTGTCTGAAGTAGCCTTAATTTGTATCAGACTGTTTTCCAGTCATTGATTGCAAGAATATTCACAAAACTTTAAAATACAGACATAAGAAAGGATCAGGAAGATAGCAAGGGAATCATTAGCTGTATTTTGATGATACTATGTAACAAGGAGCTGTGGGAACTATGTCTGAGTGAGGATAAATTCAGTATTAGTGGAACTGATCATCTCTGATCATTAAATCATAGATTATTCTTCCCCCTCCTGTGTTGTGCATCTATGGTATGCAACAAACATTCTGATAAAGAAGTGGTAAGAAATGCTGAATATAATTCATACTTACTTTGTTTTTTGTACTCTTGTTTATTATGTATTCAAATGTGCAGAGCCAGCGCCGGCAGCAAAAACTTCAGGCAAAGGTGCTTCACTTGACAGATCTCTGCGCAACTGAACAGCCAGAGATAGATGTCGAGTACAACCAAGAATCAGAGACTGAAATGAGCTCTGAAACTCTTGATAAGAAGCAAGAAGAGGAATCATCACATGAGTGCAAAGATCACTGCTTGACTCAGAAAGACTTGAGTATACAGGGAAATAGTTCAGAAATTCAGAGCAGGAATGAAAATACAGGAAAGCCAGAACAAGAGTGTGAAGAAAACGAGTCTCTCATGGATCTCTCTATGGAAGGCTTAGATTCTCCTATGAAGTTTGTCAATGGCCTTGACAACCTGTCTTTGAAAGAGGAGGATGATGACAATGAAGATGAGGAAGAGCTTGCTACGGACTTTTCAAAATTCCACTTGGGTGCCAGTGAATCTGACACAAGTACCTTGGATAGCCTTCAGCCTGTTCCTAACAAGACCTGCAAAGTATCTACAGAAGACCCCGAAATGGCATTTTGTACTCTGGCAAACAGGGAAGAGCTGAACCCAGAGGAAGGTTCAATCCATCACTGTTTGTATCAATTTACCCGTAATGAAACACTTACTGAGACCAATAAACTACTGTGTGATGTGTGTACACAAAGGCATTGTGGACCAAAGAACAACATAAAAAGTATGACAAACTTTTTTAAAAGAAAACTTTAAATATATCCCTATATAAATATATCCCTGCTTCTTGAGTGAGTAAGGGTGGGGGAATATTCCTAAAGTGGTATTTCTATAACTTTATCTACTTTCATTCATCATACTAAAGGGGAATGCTCAGCTTCTCAGTTCTTGTAGTAGATAACACTGTAACAGTTTTAAATAGTGAAAATTAATTCCTGCTGTCACATTTGTTTTGATATAAAACACTTGTTTTAATCTTTGGTGGTTTTTATTTTCTGCAGGTGAAAAGAAGTATGTTTATACTAATGCCAAAAAGCAGATGCTCATCTCTCTAGCTCCGCCAATTTTAACCCTTCACTTAAAGAGGTTTCAGCAGGTAAGTAGCAGGCTGATACATGTATATAGGCTCAGATTAATAGGTATATATGTGTACATAAGCATGTAGTACTAGCTTAACTTGAAAACATGCTAATGTTACTTTTATTTTCTATAAAACTAGTTTGGTTTTTTTCCCAGAGTTTGGAAGGCATTAGTGTGCAGCATTGTTTTGTGGTCTTTGAGGCATTGAGGTGTGTTTTCCTGAAAGAATATTCCCTTAATTAACTGGAAAACACTGTTTTGTGAGCATATTCACAACATATTCCCTCATTATTCTTACTGCTGACTGTATTAAGTAGAATCTTAGCGTTAATGGTTTGTTGCTATTACAGCTGTTCATGGGCTCATGCATTTCAGTAGGTACAGGTAAATAGGATCCCTTACTAGTAACAAGTAAGTAACAAGTTAGCAGAAGTGGAAAAGAGAGGATTCTGAACCTTATGGGGGAGAAGGAAGGGTGAAAGGAAAGCAAAATAACTTAAGTTTTATTTACAGACACTGAAATAAAGTCACTTACCTCTTTATTCACAAATTATAGAAAAAATTTTAACTCAGAGCTTTAGCTTTTCAAGAGAGAAGGAGGAAAGGAAGGGGAGGCAGTACTGCCTCTTCTAAATTTAAACCCTTTGGTGTTTTGGTCAAGGTACTTGAAAAATAAGGGAGGCAACTTTAATTAGATTAAAACCAATTTCATATAGAAAATGGATATGTGTATCCTATTCCAAGAGACTGTAATATGAAGAAAATAACATTTATCATCACCTCCTTTTGTTTTTCCAGTTTGATACTGGGCGATTATGTGATTAAGGTGGGAGCACAGTTTGCATCAGTTTGGATGCTCTGAGATCAGATCCTCAGGCATGTTACAGTATCTGAGAAGCCAAGAGTTGTCCTCGTAGTTACCGAAGTGCGTTAGAGCTGATTCTTTTTCCACTTTTGCTACCATTACGTTAATGTATGAGTGAGCTGAAGAGCCATCTTAACTTGTGCTCCAGTGCAGCATGTGGGGGCAAGAAAATAATGCTGGAATACTAGACATCAGAGGGAAAAAAAATTCTGCTTTTTCCCAGTTTTCTGTGATGTAAAACTAATTTTGTATTGTTGAAACTTTAACCTGAAACATTTAGTAACTAAGCATGGTTTTAATATGCTCCATTTTAACATTATGGGGTTTTCCTCTACTTTGGTTGTTTAAGGCTGGATTTAATCTGCGGAAGGTTAACAGGCATATCAAGTTCCCAGAAGTGATAGACTTGGCTCCTTTCTGTACAGCTAAATGTAAAGTAAGTGGGAAAACAATCAGATTCTCCTTTCCCATGTTCTAATGTGCTTTCACAAAGCTGCATAGCAAAATCTTTGTAGAACGCTTGTCAAGCCTGTTACTTTGTGTGGTAACTTGTACTTCACTGCTCTTAACTGTAGTGCTTGCATGAGTCTCTAATGACCAGTTTCCATTTCATCAGCAAACAAATCAAAAAGTTAACATTCTTCAAAACTCAGCACCTGGCTGACATAGCTAAACTTTTGGTTTTCTAGAATGTGGCTGAAGGGAATACAAAGGTCTTGTACGCTCTCTATGGAGTTGTTGAACACAGTGGAACAATGAGGTCTGGGCACTACACTGCCTATGTTAAAATGAGAGCTATGAACAACCACCTCTCTGATCTTGTCCTTCGAGGACAATCTCCAGGTAAATCATTAGAAATATTTTACAAATTATTTCTTACGGAATCACAGAATGGTTTGGGATGGAAGGGGCCTTAAAGATCATCTCGTTCCAACATCCTGCCATGGCAGATAAGTTTTCTGAGAAGGGCAGTGAAACTGGTGAAATCCTGTAAGGAGCAGCTGAGAAAGCTGGGAGTGCTCAGCTTGGACGAGGCTCAGGGGAGACCTTACCACTCTCCAGAACTGCCTGAAAGGAGGGTGTAGCCAGGTGGGGGTCGGGCTCTTCTCCCAGGTAACAAGTGACAGGACAAGAGGAAATGGCCTCAAGCTGTGCCAGGGTAGGTTCAGGTTGGACATTAGGAAGGCATGAAGACAGAATGGTGGTTAAGCATTGGAAGGGGCTGCCCAAGGATGTGGTGGCATCCCCATCCCTGGAAGTGTTCAGGGAACAACCAGATGTAGCAGTCAGTGCTCTTGTCTGGTTGACAAGGCAGTGATCAGTCACAGGTTGGACTCGGTCTTGGAGGTCTTTTCCAACTCAGTGATTCTATGATTGTACTCTATGATTCTTACTGAAGAACAGTAATAGAACTGATTGCTTCAATTCTTTGTAGTAACTTTTACTTCTAAATTTTTCCTTTCACAGCTTTAGAAACTGAGCCAGTCAAAGGTCAGTGGTTCCACATCAGCGATACCCACGTACAACCTGTCTCTGTGTCCAAAGTGCTGAGCTCTCAAGCCTATCTTCTGTTCTATGAGAGGCTGCTGTAACTCATCAGGAGAGCCTTTTTGTGTGCGCAACCACCTTCTTCAGAGGTCTGAGAGAAGGCACACTTGAAAATCATGTTGTTAACATGTTGGAGCTACTGTATTGCAGGAATTCACTTTATGCATTTTAGGCACACTGACAAGTGGTTAACTTATACTTTTTCCAGTGTTTCCACTACTTTTCAATAAAAGTTTTTTCCAAAATTACAGCTTTGAGGTTTTTTTGAGTAATTTGGGTGGATATAAATCTTGATCAGCAGCTTTTTCACTTTAAAGCAATCAGCTCTACTTTTGCACTAGTTAATCTCAGCTATCATGTGTTCCTATGTGTTTTTTAGACCTGGGTTCCAAGCATAAGAAGCTGTTTCTTCCTCCACAAGAGCCAAGACAATTGCAGCTTCAGCTCTCTTTTCACTATTGGTTTATGTGCAGTAGAGGAGCCCTCAAGTTTGCAAATGCTCCAGGAATTCTTTTGCTGGTGCTTTGGCAAGGCTGAGTGCTTGGCTCACTCCCTTACTATAGGCAGTCCCATGTAGCCTTTCCATACAGCAGGCGTAACCCCAGTAGTCCTGCAGTGACTTGTAACTTTGAAGTTCTCTTCTCCACAAGCTTCATGGTGGCTTTCATGTGAATAAAATCTTGGCCATGCTAGAGCAGCAGCTGCTTACATTCAGTGCATTTTTCACAACAGCCTTACTAAGAAAATGGGCGTCTTGTTCTTGTAACCCTTAGAGCCATCAACAGTAGCCCTCATGCAGCTGACTACAGCAGTATGCCAAACCTTCTGAAAACTTGCTGAGTTTATTTTTCAGCCTCACCAACAACTGACTATTAAGCCAGCATTAGTAGAGATGTTGTATGGCAGCCTTATTTAGGCATAAGATAGTTCCAGACTTGATTTAGCCTTCCACTCCCTTCTGGTTGTGAGATAGAGTAGCACTGGCAAGAGTAGTAAAAGGATTAATTATTGAAGTGGCTTAGATTTCAAGTGCAGTTCTCCTTTCAAGCTACTTGGAGACACATAAGCTGTTTACTTTCCAAGATTAATCTTAACAGGGGGCTTCAGCTGAAAGATTCCAGCACTCTGCATCATGCTGGCTAGTGCTGCTCAGCATTTATTTTTAAGGTCATTAGAATGTGATGCAGTTCACTGCTGTCAGGCTGCCCTTTTGAGAGCGTGGGGACTTAAAAGGGGGAGGAGAGAGATGCGTGTAAAAAAAAAGAATCATAGAATCATAGAATGGTTTGTGTTGGAAAGGACCTTAAAGCTCATCCAGTTCCCACCCATGGGCAGGAACATCTCCCACTAGACCACGTTGCTCCAAGACCCATCCAGTCTGGCCTTGAACACTTCCAGGCATGGGCCAGCCACAGCTTCTCTGGGCAACCTGTGCCAGGGCCTCACCACCCTCACAGGGGAGAATTTCTTCTGTGTATCTACCCTAAATTTCCCCTATTTCAGTTTAAAGGTATTCCCCTTTGTCCTGTCACTCTATTTCCTATTGCAGAGTCCCTCTTTAGCTTCCCTGTAGCCCCTTCAGACACTGGAAGGTGCTGTGAGGTCTCCACACAACCTTCTCTTCTCCAGGCTGAACAGGCCCCAACTTTCTCTGCCCATCCTCCATAGGGCAGGTGCTCAGTCCCCTTATCAACTTGGTGACCCTCCTCTGGACTTGCTCTTAACAGTTCTCTGTCCTTCTTACGTTTGGGGCACCACAGCTGTAGACAGTGCTCTGAGTGGGGTCTCAGGAGAGGGGCTACTGAATGCAGGGACCACAGACCTGCTGCCAACACTTCATTATTTCAACGTGCATTTGACTGTTTACACTCAAGTACTGGCCAAGGAGCACAAGTAAGAGCACAAAGAGCCACAACAATTGTGGGTTATGAGCTCCCTGTAGCAGACTCATGGTCAGCCTCCCGGCACATTGAGTCTGTTGTGCCTGCAACAGGAATTGGTATGTGATCTCCCCCTCTTTATCTCAGCCCCTGAGAAGTTCTGCCTCCTTCCTCACCAAGAGTGTGTCTGGCAGCCAGCCAGTGGTCAGCCCATCACACCCACACAGTGTCATTCATCCCTACACATTCACAGATTGGGAACAACCTTGTCATGCTAGCTCCAAATGAAGTAAGTCAACATTTTAACAGTGAGTACGTTTATTGAGGTGTTTGAAGTTCTGCACTCCATTGGACACCATTCATAATTTAAAGGCAAGAGCAAAACATTGTGACAGGCTCCAACTGGGATATTAAAAAACTCACAGTCATGTCACTTAAGAAATACAGTTAAATTGTTCAATCATTTTGGTCTTCATCCCAGTCTTTCTTTCCTGATGGAGGTTTTGGGCCACCAGCTGGTTTTGCCATAATGATCTTGAAGAGAATAGAGAAGTAGAAAAAGCTGATGTTAAAATCAGACTTGTACCCTACTCCTACAGCCACATGATGCAGACTGCTAGCATTCACTACATTCATGCAGTTTCCCTACTCTGAACCTAAGCCAGTGAATATTTTTAGCCATCTAATTGAGATATCAACAACTTATTTGTAGAAGCTGAGCCCTGATGCAGTAAAAAAAGGTATTTTACCTCATTTTTGCATGCAAAGTAAGACTTCAGTTAGTCTACAGAAAGTGAGTGCTTAAACAGACCAACAGCAGACTAGTTTACAGAGTGCACACTACAGAAAGGAGAATTATCAAAGCTATTGTTCTCAATTATTGTCTCTTAAGTATCACACTTTAAAACCATGAAGTCCATCAGTCCTACCATGTTAAAGCGCATTCTCCGCACTGGCTATATGGACAAGTAAGGTAAAACTGAACCTGCACTTGTCATCCCTTCCATGAAAATCTGGATTTAGGAGCAGAATTCATTTGCAAAGGCACAAATACAGGATGTAGCAATCAGCACACAGCAGAAGACAGCAGTGTTATGTGTTCTCAAGGAGGATACAATCTGCCATGTGCTTGTGAATGAACTCATGCATGCACTCACACAGATACCTCTCTGCTAGAGAAACAGAGCTTACTGCACACTAGTTTTCAGGCTCATCTTTCCAGTCATCCTTATCCCAATGTCCTTGTTGCTTAGGGGCTTTTGGACCGCCTGCTGTTTTTGCCATAATAATCTACAGAAATTTTACATGCAAATTCATTTTTGCTGAAGCTTCGCAAAATAATAAAAGATTTTTATCATTAAGACTGTAACCTCTATTTTTCCTAAAAATGGGATTTTCATGTAACAATATATGACAGAAGGTTTCTTCTATTAAAGCTTGTTCCTACAGAAGCTAGGGTAACTCTCTGGATACAAATACCACCTGTCTTTAAATAAGGGACAAAATCTTTTTAAATAAAAGTCCCAAACCCAACAAACATTAATAGTTCTGCTGTAGAGCAGCCACATTCCAGATTACAAGCTCTTTGAACAAACGACTTCCTGGCTTTCAGAAATGAACAAACCACATTCTCATGTAGCATTATTTTTATGCCTTGCATTTCCAGGAGATTCCACCTATTTGCATGAGGGTTCTGCCAGGTTTTAATTCAGCACAAAAATGACACATAAGCTTACCTGATCAACCCTTAGGACAGTTACTGCTGCATTTGTAGCTAGCTTGATACCCCAGAATTTTCCAAGATACGTGTCTAGCACACCAGCTTCCAACATGTCCTTCACTGCAGCAGCTTCAGCCTGTCAGATTGACAAAAAACGTTATTCAAAACTTTATCAGGCTTTTACCTAGCAAGGTGGTATGACTTTCATGATCTCATCTTCTCCCTTCAGATAACCTTCATTCCCAATCCATTAGCAGGAAGACAAAGCCAGTAACTACTGAAGACTTACTCCCTGTCACAGTAGTTCAGTATCCCACTCCACCTCTGACATAAGGCCACTATACTATACTGAATTGAACTGCTTGCTGATAAGAAGAACATTTAAGTATTTCAATTCCAAGAAATTATTATTCTAGACTGTGCAACATAGAGCTTCCAACAATTTAAAATACTTCATACTGATAGAAGTACTATTAAGTATAACCCTGCACTGCAGGGCAACAAGTAACATGAGAAACTATTTACCTCAATATCAAATCCAACATTTTTCTTCCCTTCCTGATGCACAGCATAAAGTTTGGAGATGACCTCATTCGCCTTTACTCCAGAGTTTTCTGCCAGTGCTCGAGGAATGGCTTCAAATGCCTCAGCAAACTTCTTGATGGCATATTGGTCAAGCCCAGGACAAGTCTAAAGTGAAGTTGAAAGCCATGTCAGCATTTCGAAAACTGTAAGACAGAGAGGCATTTGCCCCCACACTCGTTTTTAATACACATATATGTATGTTGGTATAAAATAGTATTTGTATTTTTTTGTAAGATGTGTGTGTGAAGATGAAAAGCCAAGAAGCCTGTTTGCTGTACCTCTCCATACGATGTGATCTGCTTGGCTAATTCAATCTCTGTTGCACCACCTCCAGGAACAAGACGTTTATCCTGTGGAAAGACCACACCAAACACCATATTTTGCTTAAAGCATCTATTACTTTTTTTTTTTAATGATTTTTCTAGTCTATCAAGAATGCAACAGAAATTTATTCCACACAGACTTACTAAGAATCAGAACAAACATGCATTATAAGGGAAATCTACAAGAATTTACTCATTCATTCCAATGTCTGAAGAAAAACAGCTTCTTTTGTAAAAAGCAAAATAATAATGCAGGGGGTTTTGTGTCTGAGATTTTTTGGCTTTTTTTAACAACTTCAACTCATGGTTAACTGTAACAGCATTCCTACATTTTCTCATCTTTTCTATTCTTTTGGTGGGAAGTATCATACAAGTTTAGTATGTCAACAGGTATATCACAAAGTGTTGGGAGTTTTTGTCTTGTTTTCTTTCATTTTAAATTAAGCATTTTGTACATCCTTTGGCAAACTAGAATTTACTTAATAACTCTGGTCTTTTAAACCAAAAAGTAATCATCATAAATCTTAAAACAGGACAACTCCTGGAGACAATCATAAATGCACAGCATTTCTGTAGTCTAAATCAATGTCCATGTCCTGGTATGTAGAAAAGATTACGATTCTAACAATTTTAACAATTTTTGCATGCCGTTTTCCAAGTAAATACAAGAACATTTCCTTTTGTATAAAAAAAGGAAAAATTAAAAAAATAATATTTAAGACCACATAAGCTGCTCACTAAAAAATCCTCTGTAAAACTGAGTTCTTCCATCCATAAAAACCTATCTGTATTACGTGGAGGAAGCATGAATTATCACCAGTGAACTAGAAACTGAGTCTGCAACCAATCAGTTTCTCCTGATCCCAAGTGACAGAGCTACCTAGCTTTTCTTCTGTGCCTGGTCTCCAAGGAACATTACAAAACTTCTAGGGAGTAAGTCAAGAAAGAGCTGACTGTCTTTAAAAAGTGGTAAAGCTTATCTACCTTCAAGAACTCACTCATTACTGGAAAATTGAGTGCACTCCATGTTGAGCACCACCCTATGTTCACAACAGCAATCTTCTCTACACAGCCCTCCACACCTCAGTACTACACAGCCATCTCTCCAACTCCTGAAGGCACCTAAGCAGATTAACTTCTACAGCCTTTGTAGCAACGAGCACAGGGCAGGCTCAAGTCTTGCCTCAAACTGATCCACTTCTCACTTTTGATAACTCAAGTGTTCTCATTACTTACCCTTGTGAGTACTTTGAAAGTATTGACACCATCATCCACTGCTCTCTCTATGTCATCCATCAGATTGTCTGTAGATCCACGAATGAGGATAGTAGAAATGGCACCATCCTCCTTTTCTGTTCAGACACATGCATTACTGAATTAATTCATTAATCTTATATCTAAAACACAAACAAACACACTTTAGAACAGCAGTGGCAGAAGTTCTACAGAACATACATACCATGCTTAAACACCACAACCTGTGTATCCCCAACCTCTGATAAATACACACTATTGCAGTGACCCATTTCTTCAAGAGTAGGGGGAGCCTGGAAAGAAAAACATGAGTTAAGAACTGAACCCATCAGTTCTCACCCTCCTGCACCTCATTTGGGAGGTACATACCAGTCTGGGTAGGGCTGTTGCACCAACAGTTTTGCACAGTCTTCTCAGGTCCCACTTGGAGTTCAGCCTTTAAAAGCAAGTTTCCATAAAAACGTTAACACATACAAGAGTATTCTCTTAATTTGGCAGCATTTTGTAAACCAATGGCAAGATCAAAATTTACTGCATCAAGTATCCACTCAATTATTTTTTTGAGTTATAAATATCAATTTTCAAGGATGCTGTGCAAATATTAAAACAAGTAAGAGTTTCAAGCACATGGAAATCATCAAACTTCATCCTCTATTGCAAAAGATTTGAATTGATCTTTAAAATGCCTCTGTAATAATAATCCTTCTTTGTTATACAAGATTACAGTATCACACTCAATTTCCAGAAATGCAGACTTTTTGGACAGCACCAATAAATTTACAGCTTTCAACAAAGGACCACTTATCTGTGTGAGATGGTGAGAGCTGCTGCTAAGTATATCTGACTTTATGTCATGCAGGATATATTCTGAAGATGTACAAACGATTTATAGGAAAAAAGACAAACAGAGCAGAAAAATGACAGAAAAGTGTTAGAACTGCCATCTATAAATACATTAGTGATGCACGGAGCCATCTCATCATTGCTAAATCATCACATGAGGACTGTGATGAGGGGTTTGAAAGGATTGTGGAATAGTCTCACGTGCCTTTGAGACCAAATCCCTCTTTACTAGAGCCATGAATTTTGATATTCTGGATTTCAACTGTGCTATAGAAACACTTAAACCAAAATAACAGTATATACAGTATACTGTAGATATAACCAATATAAACAAGTTACTCCTCAGTTAGCTGTCAAACAGAGGTGAAATTCTATCAAGAAACTTAAGATATGAAACAACCACATTGTAGGTCAGATTTTCACTTACTAGAAAAACAATCTGCAGTATTATGTTGGTAATTAATATAAGAGCTAAGAGACAAGATGGCAAGTACATTTCATAAATCTGGTAGACCAAATGGTTTTTTAGTGCTCTCCTAGTACTTACCTAACTAACATAAGATTGTATTTGTTGGCATAATGAAGAGCCATATCTGCCACTTTGCCACCTGTTACTACTACGTTTGCACCACTATCAGCAATAGCTTTGACTTGCAAATCCATTAGATTTTCTTCTCCTTTACTGAAATTCATCAGTTCTTCAGCATTCTTTATTAGGACGGTGCCCTAGTAGAACACATACACTGTTACAATTTAGCATTAAACCACATGCCTACAAGTTTCTGACAAACGATTTTGTCTCCCAACCTATCTATAAACCTCAAGTCATCCTATTTTGTAATACTGACACCCTCCCCAGGCAACAGGGTAAAACAAGAGGAAAAAAAAAAGGAAACCACCAGGCAATTCTAGACAACCTTGAAGTTTAGAAATTCGAGCTTGGCTCGAATAGTTTGGCTCAAATAACCCAACAAAACCAACACCATTTCCCTATCCCAAAAACCCTGTGAAGCAATCAAGGTTCAGAACTTTTCTATGAACTTCTTTAAACTAATAAAATCAATATTCACCAAAATATCTCAATCACCAAGTGTTGAGAATATTTATAGCCAAGTCTAAAAATAAGAGCACATAAACATAAATAGAGATGTAACTTATTTTGAGCTTTAACATACCTTAGTTTCAGTTATCATACCATCAAAAGGGCAGGAATACACGGCTATTTTTGCATCTTTGACAGAAATAACATCTCCTTCAGTTTCTTTTTTAAAAACCATGCCATGCAGTACTGAGGAAGCAGAAATACCAGCACCCTGAAAGGAAATAAATGGAATCTGAGACTTTTTACAAGGGCAAGTAGTGATAGGACAAGGGTTTCCCACTAAAAGAAAGTAAGTCTAGATAAAAGATCAGGAAAAAATTCTTCCCTGTGAGGGTGGTGAGGCCCTGGGACAGGTTGCCCAGAGAAGCTGTGGCTGCCCCATCTCTGGAAGTGTTCAAGGCCAAGTTGGACAGGGTTTGGAGCAACCTGGTCAAGTAGAAGGTGTCCCTGCCCATGGTAGGGGGCTGGAACTGGGTGATCTTTAAGACACATTCCAACCCAAACTATCTTTGGATTCTATGAATGGGAGAACATCATATTACTGACCATTTACTGTCAGAAAGCTGCACTACCCTGCCTGAAAAGCAGACCTTACAATCATTTGGATGGAACGCCCTAAGTGTAAGACTTTAGCTTATTCAGCAACAACAAACACTGTCTAACAGGTTCCCATTTTAGATTACTTTCAATATTAATGATTTTTGTTTCTGACTGCTGCTACTGGGCACTAAACAAGAGAAGTAAAGACTAATTTCCAAAATTTACTACACATGCCACAACAAAATTAGAAAAGACTCTTTGGAAGTTCAAAGATTAACCTTCATTACACTGTTTACCCTAGTAATTACAGTAAAGCCAGCTACTTCAAACTTACCACAATTTTGCACACTCTGATATTATCAACGTTGAAATGACCAGAATCAGGAAGAATAGAAACTGGCAAAAAAAAAAAAAAAAAAAAAAAAANAAAAAGAAAAAAAGAAAAAAGAAAAAAGAAAAATGAGTATGTCTTGCCTAATGAATAAAGTAGAACAATGACAGCATAAATTAGGCCTGGAATTTTTCTGAACTACTAAATTTCAGTGGTTTGAGATACCTGCTTAAATTCAAGACCAGTAAAACCTGCTAATAACTGGCATAAAGAGAAATAGAAATTTTTTTTTTATAAAGTAATAATCAGAAAGAAACATTTATTCAGGCTGCTCGGTTAATTAAGTTTAAATATGCACTCATACAAGCAGAGTCCAGAGATGTCTGACCCAGAGTATTTAGAGAAAACACTGGAACTAAAAATGAAGGTTTTTTCCTGGAAATCTAAAGGGACAACAACTCAACAGAACTAGAGTCTTGCTTCCATTGTTCTGTGGCTGCAACTCATATCAGCCTATATGAAGCACAGTAAGTCCTCCTAATGATATAAAAAGAGGGAGAAGGATGCGTTTCTGCACTAAAAAGACTTGAAAGCTGTTTCTAGAAACGCTCAGTAGGAAACGCAAACCTTTTCTGAGCCACAATGCCAATGCAGAGTTCAACATGAGGATTACCCTCATTTCAGAAGTAAAGCGTTCCATCCAATCCAACCTGCTAAACTAACCATACTTTCTATCTTACATGAAGATGTAATGACTACAAGCAAACCTACTCAGTTTCTTAGCTGCATGCCCACACCTCTTCCTGCCCACTTACCACACGCCTGAGCAATAAGCTTTGCCAAGAACCGTTCATTGCCATATTGTTTGCTCATCACTGATGTGTGCAACAAAGATGCCACTTCTTCAACATCTCGAAGGTTCTTTGCAGAACAGCACACCAAGTCTGGAAGAATTTCTAGGGCTTTCTTGCAAGCCTTTTCATATCCTTCAATCACCTGTGCAGCAAACAATAAATATTCACTACAACACTTCATACTGCTTTTATCTGCTTTTCAAACAGCCATAAAACACCAATAGATGCAAAAGTTTATAAAGGAAGCAAGCAATCACAAGCAGCAGAACACATGGTTCTCCTTCAAACATCTTTATCTAAAAAATCACTTGAGAAGAAAGCAGATGATTCACAGTATTATGACCCAATACTGACCAGTGGCAATCTGGATTCGAGCTGTGTGAAGTGTAATGAGACTATAACTTGCCTCCGAGACAGATAACCCCATCCTCAGAAGGTCTTCTGCTAACTCCAGAAGAACTCCAGCAAAAACAAGGACAAAGTTTGTTCCATCTCCAACTTCTTGTTCTTGCATGTGTGAAGCCATCACAAGCATTTTCGCTGCAGGATGCTGGACCTTTAAAAGAAGTTACACATCTTGGTTACTAACACTCCACCTAAGATGGCAGCTTCAGGCTTTTCTGTGCATCTTTCTAAGCTCTTATTTCAAATTGTACCTAGAGATACTAATAATACACAAAATTGGAAAAGAAAGCAGCACAGATAATCTTAATTGGCTAACTTCCCTAGTAAGAAGAAGTATAAACATATATTAAAAAAAGAAAAATCAGAGAACTGAACATTGCCCCTACAACATGCATTAGACATCCTTGACACTGGTTCTGAGCTACTTTTACAGGATGCAGTGGCTTCACAGCTGAGTTCTGCAACAGGAAAACAGTCTGGAGTTTAGATCTTCAAATTGAATTCATGTGTAACATACAAAGTACATGTCTAAATAACAGTTCCATTTTAATGGGGGGGGGGTGGGGGGGCTCTGCTTAAAGATCGCACTGTTTCGCTTTTCTTTCACATAAATGCAATAAACCACTATATTCCTGAATATTTATACCTGACATTTTATACCAAAAAGTAACGTGCGAGTAGGTCACTAGTATGCAATTACATTTTTTAAAAACAGAACTGAGACTTCCACAGTTATTCTACTCATACGGAACACCAACACAATGCATTCAGTAAGGAACTACTTCATACTTACATTATTTCTATCACCAAGTATAAAATTCAGTAAAATATTATTCATGTTGTGTCACAAATATCAATTTGAAGTCGGAGGAAGAATTAGGAGAGGACAGCCTTTTCATGCCTTTACAGTATTTACAGAAGGATGCTGCTATAGACTCAGATTCTTAAATTCAATTGATGGATTCTAAGCAGTCAGGAGAACATGGCAACCAACAACACTGGGATATTAACAGCTATGTCATGCAGACTTTTCCAAACCACTGCATTTCTAGACATATCCTCGAAATATCTTCTAGACATACCTAAATAGCTATCATTCTAAATATCATTCTAAATATCCTCTAGACATATCTTCTAAACCTACTGGCTTGAGGGGAAAGTAGGGAATTATTAAGCATCTCCTACAACTATTAATGCTGCTTCACGAAAGAATTATATTCTTTACTGTGGACCTCAAATTCAGTGAAAAAAGTAAATGATTTCCAAAGTGACACATGTAAATCATCTGCCGGAGTGACATTTCCTTACTGACAGTCAGAACCATAGCAGCCCATGAGCAGAAACACTGGTTCACAATTGACATCTTCTGAAGCAAGAAAACTTACCTCTAGCTCTCTCAGGATAGTAGCAGCATCATTTGTAACAAAAAGCTTTTCCAGATGATTGATAACCATTTTGTTCACTCCTAAATGGGGAAACAAAACATTTTTTAAAAAACATTCATTATGCAAACAACATTCTGTACACCGACACTGTTTCATAACTTTCAGGTGTATCTCGCACATTAAAGTGTTAGGTCTGTTTATAATTTAAGAACTTTAAAAGATTTTTGTGAAATAACACTTGAAGCGTGTGACATTAAGGAGAAATCAGTAATTTCTGAGTAAGCAGTTTTCAGAAATATCAGCACATTATTTAATTAAACAACACAGGAGAATATCTTTTGTTTCTATATATCTGACTGAACAAGACTATGTTCACTGTGACCATGTTATCATGTTTCCTTTAATTTTCGTGCTTTTTCATGTATTTTATACCATGTCTCCAAGCAAACACAATAACTGCAACAAAAACCTGGCAAAAGCAGACACTGAGCATAACTCAAAAGCTATCAAAACAAAATGTGATTTCTACAGTCACAAGGAACATATTTACAGTTTTAGAGCAAGTCCAATGTGTTTCCCCCAGAAACAAATAGTTGCTTCCTTATCAAGGTATGTTTAGCCTCCAAACATAGCATTTGTCTCAAAAATGCAGCAATAATTTTAAGATTTGTTTACCATTTGGTCCATAAGCTGTACGGGTGGTTTGAGCAAGTTCTTTGCATGCCTGGATGTTTCTATAGACAGCTTCTTCTAGTCCTGAATAATGCTAAAGAGAAAAATGACAGATCAGAATTAGGCTAACCAAAAAAAAAAAGATGAACTAGTAATTTCTCATCAAAGCAGTGCCAATCTAGTGAGTCCCTCAAAATTTTTTATTAATATACATTTGGTATTTCACTTACAGTTTAAACAGAAACCAAACCTTACCCAAAGACAGTGAGAACTACTGTGTACACCTTCTTAACAGCTCAGTAGGCACAATAAGCTTCTGAACAGAAAATCTGAACAGTGACTCAACTTGCAATACAATCTTCCCAAAATGTTTTGTGACATGCCAAAGAGAAACAGAAAACAACCAAAACCCAGCTGGAGAGGGGCAAGGGTTTTTGTATCTGCTTCTTTACTTGCACCTTTGTATGCTATAAAAATCATTTAACTCAGTTCTACGTTCAAAATGTATGATTTGAAAATACAGAAGCAAATTATTGAGTAAAATATTTGTGCTTGAGAAGGTGATCAGCCTGGCTTCAGCTTGGAAACCTTAAGACAAGATGGGATCCCCAGAAAAGACCTTAAGAAAGAAGAAAATGTAGGATAAAAAGTACTGTGCAACCCATAAGAGAAGGGAGAAAAGTAGTAATAATGTTTACTCTCTAAATACAAACCAAACATCTTAGATTGCCAGCTGCCTCCTTGTTTTGCAGAAGACAACTCTTGCTGTTCTGGCCTTGAATTGTCTAACAGTGAACCAGCAGTGAGGCCATTCTGCTTCCCTGTTCTGCCCCTGCCCTAGACGTATGCCATTATTTGGCTCCAAGGATTCTAAAAAGAAACACAGAGGGCTTTCACAGCTGCTACCTTCACTCTTCTTTCTATTAAGTAGAAGCAAACAAATTTTCCTATTTTTCCTCTTTCTTGGAGAGAGGGACTTTGGACAAGGGCCTGGAGAGACAGGACAAGGGGGAATGGCTTCACATTTGAAAGAGAGTAGGTTTAGATTAAGTATTAGGAAGACATTCTTCCCTGTGATGGTGGTGAGGCTCTGGCACAGATTTCCCAGAAAAACTGTGGATCCACAACCCTGGAAACATCCAAGACCAGGCTGGATGGGGCTTGGAGCTAAATGATCTTTAAAGTCCCTTCCAATCCAAACCCTTCTGTTGATTCTATGAATAAGAAAGAAAAAAATCCACACCTGCTTGCTTTCTGTCCACTTTTCAAAGAAAGCTTCTCCTTTATTAAGGCACAGTCCTTCAACTCTACCAAAATCTTTATTATGCTGAGGTTAATTACAATGAAACCGGACTTATGGAAAAGAAATATATAGAAAATATTACATTGTTCTGCATCGCTGACAAAGGTAACAGAAAAAGTAAAGCAGTGCACAGAACGACCCGGACACTTCCGAACAGCTTCAACTACAAGGCCCGGCTGAATGTTGCTGTCCAGCCCCTGTGAGAGCTCTCCGAACAGCGCGGGCACGAGTCGGGTCCCGGCGCATCCCCGGGGCGGCGGGATGAAGCGGCAGGGCCCGGCCCGGGGGAAGGGCGGGGAGTGGGATCCCAGCCCCGCAGAGATTTCTCGAAGGCCGCGTGCGCCAGGCGCCGCCCAGCCGACACCGGGCAGGCACCGATCCCCGCAGCGCAAAGGCCGCGGAGGGGACCCGGGCCGGGAAAGGGGCAGTGCGCGAACCCCCCGGGCCCCCGCCCCGCGGGACACGTGGTGCCGCCTGGCCCTGCCGGCCTTCCGGGGCTTTCCCCGCACCGCCACCCTGCGACTCCTCCCGCACCCATCCATCCATCCATTTATCCGCGCATCCATCCAAAGGCGCTCTCACCTTCGCCCCTTCCTTGAGCATCTGGGCGAAGCCCGGGGCCTTGGGGACGTGCAGCGCCATCTTCGCTCCGCTCCGTGCCGGGGCTGGGGCGGCGGGAGCGCGCGGGGCACGGCGGGAGCGCGGGGCGCGCAGGCGCGNCGGCAGAGCGTCGGGAAAGCAGGTTGGCTGCCTCAGAGTCTTTCTTTCCCTGTCGAATTTAGCAGACCGTCCCCCAGGCGTTCCTCGGTACTCTTTGGAAGTTCCAGGGACAGTGCAGAGCTTTTATGGCTGCCGATGATAAACGGTTATCATAAAACTGAGCAGACTCCAGTCAAGCGTTTTGCTTAGTACGTACTTGTCCAAATGGAAGCACAATGCACAGATAGGAAAACAAACTGTCATAGAACCACAGAGTGGTTTGGGTCAGAAGGGAATTTAAAGCTCATTCAGTTCCACCCCTCTGCCATGGGCAGGGACACCTTCCACTAGACCAGGTTGCTCCAAGCCCCTTCCAACCTGGCCTTGAACACTTCCAGAGATGGGGCAGCCACAGCTTCTCTGGGCAACCTGTGCCAGGGCCTCACCACCCTCACAGGGAAGAATTTCTTCCTAATATCCAATCTAAACCTGGCTTGCTTTCAGTTTGAAGCCATTTCCCCTTGTCCTGTTATTGTCCACAAAAATCAGATTCATTACCTGGTGTGCAACATGCCAATAATTAAACACTAAAGAGAGTCACTGATGATTTATTTCAGAGTTGCACAAGTGGGTGCTCAGTGGACTTCCATAAATAATGCATGCCAACTATGAAAACGTTTTACTATTAATACATTTTAGCAAACAAAGGAGTTAGTGTTCATTAGCTGCAAGTTACATACTTCTCTTATTAATTAGGATTCTATCTGCTGTTTTTTAATGATTCTTGCTTCTTATGCCAATTAGTCTTTTGAGTCAGTGGGTTTACTGAGTTGGTGGTCCATGACTCAGTGGTAATAATCTCTCCCTGCCAGAATTACCCTTTACCCAGTTCAAGCTAATTTCATCACAATTGGTGAGTTGGTTTTATTAGCTTTTTTTCTGCCAGATACCCTTGTGGCCCATAAATTCTGCATTCTTTGTGTCCGCTATCAGTGAGTATCCTTCTTCCCTTTGTTATCCTTCCCCTACATCTGAGATCATTAAAGCGTGTCGAGCCCTAAACCTTAACAAGGCAATTCTACCAACAAGTAATTTGCTTTTCTAACATTTGGGCATCACTTAAAACTTGCTTGTAAGATGCTATCTATTTCAGGGATTAAATCTTCCTTCTTGTTGATTCAGCTTGAAAGTACACAAAGACCAAACATTAAGGAGTATCATGTCTTATGAGAATTTTATATATTCCTCATTTGGCAAAACTGCCGCTGCATGCCCTTGTAAATAGTCTCTTTCCATCTTCCCTGTGGGCTCCCTTCAAGTGCTGGAAGGCTGCAGTTAGGTCACCCCAAAGCCTTTCCTTGTCCAGGCTGAATCCAAATTCTCTCAGCCTTTCCTCGCAGCAGAGGTGCTCCATCCCTCTAATCATCCTGGTGGCCTCCTCTGGACTCACTCCAGCAGGTCCATGTCCTTCCTGTGCTGGGACCCCAGAGCTGGATGCAGTACAGTCCTTGTTATCCAGGATAATGCCAAGTAATATGCTCGCTACAGAACATGCTGAAGAGCACTTTGGAGGCCCACCTTGACATTTCTACAGGTAGTTGAGGTCCTGCCAGGAGACAGTGGATCTGCTTTAAGTTTGACAAGTTTTATTAACTTTGCTTCTGTACCACACAAAATCAAATACACTGTTTAAAGACAATAAGTTCAAGCCCTCAGAAATAATACTGCAGTACCTGAGCCTGTAAGCCAACAGAGACTGTTACCCCACCTCTACAGCAGGCTGCCTGCAAGGTTGATTAAATCACTTGATGTGTTGTTTAAGTAACCTCAGGAGAACACAGTTTAGTTTTACTGTCCTATAATTCTTAAAATTAAATCAGTTTTACCCTGTAAAACGGGGTAACAGGGTAACAGTTTTGTACACTGCCCCTGGAAGTATGAAAAAAAATGTAATGATAGAGAAAGACTATGTAATTTGCCCCACAAATTAACTTCAAAAATTCTGTATGCAGTTTTGCCAGAAGTATTTGGAGGTAGATGCCACTTAAGGCGAAAGAGGGAATGTACTCAGCCATGTCTATCATGACCAAGGAGTGTGGGCATTTCCAAAAAGAATTTCTGGGAGTTGGCACAAGGGGCATAACCCCATTTATCCCTCTCTTCTTTTTTCCAGTGTATCTTGCACCACACTGCAGCAAGGGAAGAAGGAAATATCCATCCTGTTCTAGGGTCAAGATACCAAAAACTGTGCTTTATAAAGCAACTTCCGTAATCTAATGTTAGCCATGGAGATCAGAGGAGGTACTTACTCCTAAGGCAGCACAGAAGACTTTAGATTCTATGAATTGATGGATGTCTGCTAGTGATACAGCTTGAATAACTCTTTGTACTTTGCCCTAATTCTACAAGTCTTTGTACAATTTTTTTTCTCGTTATAATCTACAGTCTCTCTGTGCCAGTGCTGTCTTCTGCTGCATCCTGGTATTTATAAGGAGTTTAACAAAGACAAGTGCCAGATTCTGCACCTGGCATGGGGCAGCTCCAGATGTATGGATAGACTGGGGAAGGAGATTCTGGAGAGCAGCGCTGGGGAAAGGGGCCTGGGGATCCTGGTCCATGGAAAGTTGGATATGAGTCACAGGAGGGCCAGCTGTGTCCTAGCATCACGAGCCAGGCTAGGGAGGGGATTGTCCCGCCCGGCTCTGCACTGGGACACCTCACCTCGAGTGCTGCAGGCAGATTTGGGCATCCCAATGTCAGAAGGGTAAAAAGCTATTAGAGAACATCCAAAGAAGAGCTACAAAGATGGTGAAGGGTCTCAAGAAGAAGCCCTATGAGGAGTGGCTGAGGTCATTTGGCTTGTCCAGCCTAGAGGAGAGGTGACTGAGAGGTGTTGTCATTTAGGAATGGTACTCCCCAATTTATTGCTTCCACTGAAACCGTGACTGCTCACCGCCACTTCTTCCCACCCTACCCCACCACACAGTGGGCTAGAGAGGAGAACAGGCAGCACAAAAGGTAAAGATCATGGGTTGAGGTAAGAACAATTTACTGGAAACAGCAATGAGTTTAGAAAATAAACACTAACAGCAACAATACTTCTGACAGAGGCAATCAGCAATCCACACAGAAACCCCCCAATAGGAGACAATACCTGACTGCTCCCTCCACAGCACTTACTCGACTGGACTTCAGTGATCCTTGTGGGCCCCTTCCAAATCAGGATATTCTACAGTACTGTGATTTCTGAACTGCCCTCTTGGTACAGTGCTTTTATCGAAGCTTGTGCTACCTATATTTTTTAAAGCCAGAATACCACTAAAATCAAAATATATATGTATGTTTGTTACTATGAATATAGATTTTATATATATATATCTATATGTATATATATGTGTTAAGCTGTATTAAATTATCACTAAAACATCTCTTTGTGTTACAACCAGGAGTTCTTTGGGACTTACTGTCTAGTCATGACTTTGACTTGGCCTTGATCTTTTTTTAGCTATGCATCTACACCATTTATATTCTGCACAGACATTGCCATGCTAAAGGACCATGCAAAGGTCAGAGGGTTGGCTATTGGCCGTTGGCTGCGCTTTCACCACCCGAAATCTATAACTGTGCACATGGAAATCCCCAGCTTATCTGTAGGCACTTGTTTCTCAAATTCTAGGATGGTAAAATTTTAACAAGGTCTTGGGAAGTTCATAAAAAGGACAGAGTGTTAATTTTTGTTGCTTACTCAGCTGTGGGAAGCTGAGCAATGGAAAAGGAGGGATTGAAAAGCATCTAATGAAGTGTGAGTAGAACAATTGTGTTTCACCAATAATACTGACACCTGGCCAGTGAAAAAAATGTGAGTGGCATCTTGAGGGAAGGCTAAGGGCCATGCTGAGTTTGCAGAGAATCATGCTTAAACCTGAAACAGAAAATTGTGACCCTCATAGTGCTGAACATGCAGAATAATTCTCTTAGTAACAACAGCAGCAGTTACTTTACCTTTCCTCAGACTGTACTTACGTCATTTGTGACATAATGGGAAGGAACAGACTAATCAACTAGAGTATATCTAATCAGCTGAGTACTACTTAGGTCATTGCTCTGCAGGTCCTGGGTTAAACACTACCCTCATCCTGGGCTTCCTTACCATTTGGTATTCTTACCTCAGTGCATGCTTGTCCTAGGCTACAATTTAAGATGTAACCAATAGTATGTATTCTATTATCATCTTCACAAGCTGTTAAAGCAGGTGGGGCTATGCTTGTTATCTCCTACCGTGACTCATCCTTGATAACTCCCTCTGGGGGGCTAGCTCTGTTTAATGGGCTATGGAGGGCCCACTGCATGACTCATAGAATTACATCAGCCCATTGTGAGATGCTCCGCCCAGGGGAGGAGCCAAGTATTCCCACCTGGATATAATCTGGAGATTGGAACAGCACAAGCAGCCTTTTCCACTGGATTCCCAGAGGAAGGCCAGACCCTTCTACACTGCCACTGGACCTTTGGAGGAAGACTAGAATCTTCTACAGAATCACTGCTTCAACAGAACCATCACTCCAGGAGGACTGCAGCCACCATTTAATTGGACTGCTATCAACCCCCTGACCATCAGTGGGTCAGGTTGTTCTCTGACTCTGTCAGTGGGTTGTTTTGTTTTTGTACTATTGCATTTATTTTATTTTTCCTATTAAATTGTATTTCTGACTTGGAGTCTCTCACTAGTTTGTTTTCAAACTAGTACATAGAGACAGAGGCTTTTCCAGTTTTTAATACTTTGTTTCTCTGCCTAAATAATTTTAAAGACCTTCCCCAAGTAACTACAAATTTTGTTTCTCATATCACCCCATTATTATTTAGGGATTAATTTTAGGGTTGTTCATCATATGTCACCTGAATATACCTGTTGAGAAATTCATTCATTCTCCAGAACTCAGGTCAGTGGGAGTCTTCTGGCCCAGGGTCTGCAAGGGCATTGTCCTACTTGCTGCCAGCATGGAGTGTGACCCACCAGCATGACCTGGGGAACTTCAGTGTGTCCCATTATTTCCTGTCTACTCTGTCAGCCCCAGGTATCTGCCAGCAGCTCAGAAATTGGCCAGAGTTTTGCCTGGTTGTGAATTGAAAGAACTCTAAAGGCACCCTGCCCTCATTTCTGCACTGCAAAGCCTGCCCAGCTGTAACTAAGAACCATATCTTACACTATGGAATATGCATAGTCTTTCCTACATGGTTCTTGAAGTGTTTAAAGAAATGTTAATGAATCAATGCTGTGCACTTATGCAAAGCAGGAGATGCTACACCACGTTGCACAAATACGGGAATCATGCCATAATGTAGTATGGGCCAAAAGCCACGGAAGGGATTCATACCAAAAGCTGAGACCATTGCATGGGACTTGTTCTCAATCTTGCACACTAAATCCCCAAAGTATGGTCTTCTGTTTGAACAGTAGATACACACTGCCTAAAAAACCTGTTATGTTGAAGACTGTACTATTTCTTCTTAAAAATAAAGTGGCATATATAAATATATATAAAAAAATAAATAAAATCATTACACACAGTTAACCAAGGTATCATTTAAGTAGTGCAATACTGTTTACATATAAGGAATGAGCAGAGAACGTTTTCTAATAAACCTTCAAAAAAGGTCATTGTGAATGTACCAGTGTTGTAACTATGTACGATAACAACAACAAAAAAGTAACATCCTGCTGTTAAGCCCCAAGCTCACTGATATTAGCTAAAAGATGTCACTAGACATTGAAGTTCCAAGGTGAAGGTGACATGGTGGTGGTCAGTCAAATGTTGGACTCAACGGTCTTGGAGGTCTTTTCCAGCCTTAATGATTCCATGAACACTGCATCTATGATTCAGTAGTATCAGCCAGATTTCATTTCAAACCCTGTATTGGGATTAAGATTCTTGAAACAGTAATCAAGCTGTAAAGAAATCTCTGCCTTTTTTCCTTTTGAAGGATAATTGTCCAAATGCTTTTTCATCATCAGTATTGCTCATCTTAGTAACTCTGCAGGCTGGGTGTTCATTGCTTATCAAAAAGAGATTTTATCCATGATGTATTTGAGCTGCCTTTTTTTTTTTTTTTAACATAGTACAGTAAAGTGAATGTCTAAATGTTTATTATGCATCTTTATGATCCAGGTTCTGAGTTCTACTGACTAAAATATGGACATAAAAGAGGAGTCTGAGGGGAGACCTCATCTCATTCTACAACTTCCTCAAATCAAGAGGAAGTGGAGGGGCAGCACCAATCTCTTGACTCTGGTGATTGGTGAGAGGACCTGAGGGAATGAAGCTGTGTCAGGGAAAGTCTAGGCTGGATATTAGAAAGTTGTCTTTTCCCTGAAATTGTTCCTCTATGATTCCAATCCTCTACAATTCAGTGTAACCAGCAATTTGTCTTCAATGTTAAATTTCTGTTACTGCTGGCATGTAATAAAAACAAAAAAACTACAAAAGAAAATGCTCTGTTCTGATGAGACTTACAAAGGATTATGAATTTGAGAGCTAATAGTTTGATATTACATACTAGAATCACACTCCAAGCTGAAACAGTGAAAGACTGCCATGTACAATATTTTCACTGCTAACATTTTTTTAATGGTTTTACCCACTGATGATGTAGGTGAAGTTACTAATAACACTGCGGCATATTCAGTTAATCTATTGTTAGATTTAGGAGTTATAATAAACTATCCCAGACCATCAGTAGGGTGAAAATAAGGGAAGTGGGATTACCGGTTATATGACACCATTGTACGATATATGGTTCCAAAAGGTTGAAAATGTCCTGCAGACTTCTCAGTAGCTCTAAAGAATAGATTATTTTCAGTTGGGCGTGTATCTCTACTTACCTGTGTTACAGGATTCCAGATACATGCTTTCAATGTTTCTCTCTGAAATCTAGGATAAAACAATGAGTCCTCTGCACAACATCTAACAGCCTCATAGAAACCTGCTGCTTTAACTTTTTGTGTCTGTTTCTTGGTTTAAGCAGGCTTAAGTGAGATTATCGTGAAATTTGTGAGTGGTGGCGTGAAGAGGAATAGCAAAACCTTCTAATATGTGGGCACACAGAACTTGAAAGAAAAGGGGTTCATCAGCAAGAAATTAGACAATGTTTCCTAATTTTTGCTTTTTTGTAATCATTACTGGCAAATTATGGCTTGTAAAAATTTTGTAAAAGGAAAATTATTTGAAACTGTTTTCTTATACTTATTTTTTTGCATTTTAAAAATTCAAAACCACTCCTTCATGTCTGTTTGCTGTAGTTTTTGTAACTTTTAAAAGTAATGCTTTAAAATTCAAATATCATCAACTGCTAAACTGTGGTAATACAAAATATCAGTTCTCTCTGCAAACAACACTCTAACTTTTCAAGAATTATGATCTTTATTAATAGCTGGCTTAGCTCATTTTAAACCACTTTGATTTTATTTATGGCTGTAAAACTCTAAGAACTAGGTGAATGGGATGGGAGTAATTTCTCTTTTAGCTAGTTCAATAGTAATTTTCTAATTCTGCATTGTGTTTGAAGACTTGAAATTCTCAAGTAACAGACACTTTGATCATCTAAATTGTAACCTGGAACATACAATTTTTCCCAAAAAATTTATGTGCACACATTTTTTTGTGAATCACGGTTTAGATGCCTCAAGCAGGAGCTACAGCAGCCTATGTCTAGTTCATGGTGCTAAAACAATTAGCTGGTACTGCCAGTGGCGCTTATAAAAAAATTATTACAGGTTTAGTTTGGAGATTTCATTTTGCTTTTGGATTATTATGGATGATAATATGAAGAAAATCATAAAATCAAAACAAGGATGTCACTAGGGGCTAGAATGAAAGTGGAATGGGGCATCAAGGTACTTTCTTGGACAAAAATTGCTGTAGCAAAAGCAATTCCTTAAAGTGATTAAGGAGTTTTACATTAAAATGACATATTAGTGAACTCAGTAGCAACATAGTCAAAAGGTTTCAAATGCACAAGAAGGACATGGACCTGTAGGAGCGAGTCTGGAGGAGGCTGCCAAGATGATCAGAGGGTTGGAGCACCTTTGCTATGAGGAAAGGCTGAAAGAATTGGGAGTGTTCAGCTTGAAAAAACAGAAGGTTCCAGGGTGACCTAATTGCAGCCTTCCAATACCTGAAGGGAACCTACAGGAAAGATGGAGAGAGACTATTTACAAGGGCCTGGAGTGACAGGACAAGGGGAAATGGCTCCAAATGGACAGAGAGGAGGTTTAGATTGGATATTAGGAAGAAATTCTTCCCTGTGAGGGTGGTGAGGCCCTGGCACAGGTTGCCCAGAGAAGCTGTGGCTGCCCCATCCCTGGAAGTGTTCAAGGCCAAGTTGGACAGGGCTTGGAGCAACCTGGTCTAGTGGAAGGTGTCCCTGCCCATGGCCTGGGTTGGAAGGGACTTTAAAGATCCTCTGGTTCCAAACCAGCCCATTCTGTGATACTGTGAATTTCTAGAATGTGCCCTCTGAGGGGCAGCATTGAAGAGCAGGTTTCTGTAAACAGCTACTTCTAGTCATACTATGGATTAGGTGTAAGGAAGGGATTAAAAAGTTAGAGCTTATTCTCTGTTGTCTGGAATTACTGGTTTTCAAAGGTAACTCATATGTTTGAGAGTATTAATGCCAATCTGTCAAAAACCCTGTAGCAAAAATGTTTCAGTTTAAGTGATAAAACCGTCATAATTCTTTCTTGTGGAGTACTCGAAATCAAACAAAAAAAGTGGGCATTTTCTTAATTTTGGGGTTTGTTTGCTTAGGTTTTGGTGGAAAACTGATGGCAGAGCCAATTGGCATTTCTTTATTGTGAGAAATATCAATATCATGTCATTTTGAGAAGCAATATGTCATCTTGACTAATTAATTGAATGATGTTGAATCTTTTATGTCAGTATTACACTTAGACAGTATTGTGTGGGTGTGGTGACCCACCTTTAAGGTGAAGGAAGTACCTGAGATTCATAAATGTTCATTGGTCAATAGGAATGACAAAAGTCTGAGGATCTGCAAAAAGTTTTATTAGTGAGTTACACACTTGGCATGGAGATTGGTGTTAGTCCCTGACCTAGTATATAAGCACACAGAAGTGGGGTTTGGCTAAAAGGGTAGAGCGAAAGGAAAGAGGGGAATTAAAGGGGGGGGGAGGGAGGGAGGGAGGGAGGAAGGAAGGAAAGGAGAGAGAGAGAAGAAATCACTAGTCCTGATGTCGGCGTCAGTCCAGCAGAGAGGATGCCAATCCTGGTTTCAGTGGTGATCGAGCTGTGTTGATCTAGCCTGTGAGATGTCCAGGGTCCTGCGGCACCACCCAGGCTTGAGGGGGTATCTTTCTATGAACATGTTTCTCCACCCTGAAGACAAGTTTCTCACTTTCTGTGTAAGTTAGTTATCATGCACAGTCGGTTCTTTCAGGCCTTTCTGGAAATGGGTTGGTGGGCTTCAGGGGTCTTTGGTGGTCTTAATTCCACTCCATAGTCCATGCCCATTCTTGCCCCTATGCCATACTCTATGTGATTCTTTCTCATAGAAAAGTGCTGCCCTATCTCCACCTTGGCCCCCTTCTCCAGCCACATCTTGTTCTTTCTCATGGTGTGTTAATACCAACAGTCCTTGTTTATTACCAACAGTCCTTGGTTGGCTCCACAGCCATCCAATTATCTATGTTTGAGACATACACATTAGCTCTCTTCTGGGAAAAGAGAGTTCAAGGGGTCTCACTTTGGACTGTGGTTTATAGAGTGTCTTGGTTTGAAAGACAGGTGCCTGCCAACGAAGGCAGGAACCTCCCTTGGAATGGAAATTATGACCCCCTACCCTCCAAATTATTATAACTTTGAAATTATGGGGCTTTCAGG
>VZTD01002225.1:134791-182079 GCA_013397725.1 Rhagologus leucostigma
CAGCTGGGAGCCACTCCCTCCGGAGTGGGGAGGGGCTCGGGGTCCCGGGTTTTCCCCTGAGGCACCCAAGCAGATGGTGAGGCTCCTTCCCAGTGAGGTCGCGTATTGAAAAGGTCCCAGTACAACAGCTGCTCTTACGACCAAAGGCTCACCCACGGTAAAAGAAACAGTAAAGGGCTGAACTCCATGGTAGCAGCGAATTCTCCTCCGCAGTGGCACCAGCCCGACCGTTCCCCTCCAGTCCCGAGAGTGAGAGAGAGCGAGGAGCTGACCCCAGTCCCTCAACCCCCAGCCAAAATCTTGTGGTATGTCTGCACATCCCAAGAGGAAGTTCCCCAGCCAAGAGATGGCAGCAAACCGCACCCTTCCCCCTCCTCCTCCTCCCAGCCACATCTTTTGTCTCCAAGTATCATCATTACCATCTCTTAGTCAACAAATGGGAGAAAATTCCCCGAGAGAAATGTAAGAAACAGACTTACAATCTTGGTCTTTACAGAATTTATTTTAACACTAAACCAATGAACTACAGCAGTAAAGATTGGAAACCACTGCAGCAGTCTGCCTAACACAAAACAAAGCGCAGCACTACGCGCCTCACCGAGAGCAGCTGCAGCCAGACGCATGGCTGCAGCCTGAGGGTGATATATTTTATAGCCCAAAGCCTTGCCTCCAGACTGCCCATTCCTCTGCCCACCAAAGTCCCTGTAATTGGCTCATTTTTGTCTTGGTTATCTTGATTGGCTCATTTTCACTGGCTCACTGTCTCGGGGCTTCTATTTGGCTCCTTGTTTGTCCAGGGCCGTTCCTTGTTTCATCCCTTTATGGTAATCACTTATCAAGCTCCCGCCTCTTAGGTTACCTCATCAGTTTCTAGAAAGTTCCACATTTACTATTAGGTATAATGATTAAAACAGTAATTCATAAACATTAGGAATTTTTAACAGTTGAACATCTGAAATATTAACCTTTAACTTATGAACGGGGGAACAAAACAACTGAGATTAAACCGCAACAGTTGAATTAATAAAATAACCTTAATTAACCATCCCAACGATAACCGCTTCTTATAGCTTTATAACTCTTAGCCGGATGATTAATTTTTATTTAAGTGCCAAAGGCATTCACCCAAAGTCCACTCATAACAGAAAGGAAAAAAAGAAAAAGGAAAAGTCCTAACCTCCAACACAGAGTCAATAGAGAGTGGGCTTCGGTACGCATTAGCCCCTTATAATTGAGAGCTCCAAGCGACTCACTTTGAACCACTGTTTATAGAGCTGAAAGAGAGTGGGCCTTAGTCATAACAATTTTTCATCCTGGCTGCAATTCAGTTCAATAAGTTTCTTTGAAGATTCAGTAACAAAAATATTGTTCCACTTGGGCTGTTATTGAGGCAAGAAAAAATAAATTTCCAAGGATGTGTGTTAAAAAAATAGGTGCTCACTAGACAGCACTATTTCCTGGGAATAGTGTTTCTGATAAGCTCCAGAGGGGTTTAGCCCAGGTGCAGTTCTTCAGGGCCGATGTCTAATGAGCATTAGATCATAGTTAGGCCTGGGGAGGAAGATGCACCTGCACAATCCATCCCGTGACTAAAGTCAGCTTCTCTGGGCCTCTGCAGGGGATCACTTAATACTGGAATATTTTGGAGTCTTAATATGAGTAACTGGCTTAGTCTTGTACATTAGATCACAAGAATATCTGCTTCTTCTTTATTAAATTCCTGTGACAAGAAGAAGAGTGTGGTATTACTAATGACACAATGGTAGTGCTTAGTCCTTCACCTGCAGTCAGCTCAGGGTGATCATTTAAGAAAAGCAAAGTTCAAGGGCTATTATAACCCCCTCTGAAAAAGCAGCACTTTACCATCTTTACCCAACTTTTTCTTGTTAGTGTCCTAGTAGAAAATTGGTAGTCTTTTTTTTTTTTCTGGATGGGAGCTGTGCCTAGGTACAATAGTCTTTGAAATAGTCTAATTTATCTTGGCAGATTAAATATGATTTATTGTTTAATGTATTCATTCTATGGAACAAGATAAATTCACATACACATATCCTGTCATTGTATGATAGTCACATGCCTGATACATCTACCATACTGCTCTTTCTGGTTATGATATTGTAACTTTTCAGGGAGAGATCATAGAATCATAGAATGGTTTGGTTTAGAAGGGACCTTAAAGCTCATCTCATTCCAACACTCCTGACACCTTGTACTAGACCTGGTTGCGCCAAGCCCTGTCCAGCCTGGCCTTGAACACTTCCAGGGATGGGGCAGCCACAGCTTCTCTGGGCAACCTGTGCCAGGGCCTCACCACCCTCACAGGGAAGAATTTCTTCCTACTATCCAATCTAACCCTCCTCTCTGTCCATTTGGAGCCATTCCCCCTTGTCCTGTCACTCCAGGCCCTTGTAAATAGTCTCTCTCCATCTTTCCTGTAGGTTCCCTTCAGGTATTGGAAGGCTGCAATTAGGTCCCCCTGGAACCTTCTGTTTTTTCAAGATGAACACTCCCAATTCTTTCAGCCTTTCATCGTAGCAGAGGTGCTCCATCCATCTGATCATCTTGGCAGCCTCCTCCGGACTCGCTCCGGCAGCTCCATGTCCTTCTGATGGGGGGTGCCCCAGAGCTGGACACAGCATTCCAGGTGGAGTTTCATGAGAGCAGAGCAGGTGGGGAGAATCACTTCCCTCAGCCTATTGGTCATATCTCTTTTGATGTAGTCCCGGATACAGTTGGCTCTCTGGACTGCAAGTACAGATAAATATCTAGAGAAGGTGTGAGGACTTCCTGGACTATTATAAGCTCCATTTGCTAATGAGTTCTTTTTGCTAATAAATATTTTAGATTTTGTTGTTTCTAAACTTCTCTGTGTCTGCAGCTGGCAGTATTACTGAAGGCAGTTTTAGTGCTGAATCAGTAGTGAGGTTTCAAGTATTGCCAGAATACCAGCTGCTGTTAGGGATTTTGCCACATTCTTATGCATACTGATTTCTTCCGTAGAGCAGCAAAGCTTCATGAAAGATTGTGTCGCCTTGAAAGTCTTGTGCGTGTACCCATGACAGCATGATGACCTCAGCCATCATCAAGTGAGGCTGTAATACCTTGTAATGTCCTCTTCAGGTGAGCTCTTAAATAAGGTAAGCAAGCATTTCCTTCAGGAACAGCGAGTCCAGTTGCAATGGAGTGATTACTCCATTTTACATGGATGTGAGAGAACTACCTTTCTCTTCTAGGACCAAGCTGAATGTAATTTAGCTGCACAATTGGTAAGCAAAATTGACGCATTTTTGTTTAAATGCTGGTGTTTCCAATCAGCCAGTGCTAGCCAGCGCTGGCTTTGAACATTCAGCTGCTGACCTGCCAGTGAATTGCTGCACACTGTCTATCTGTATCCTCCTTTAGCATTCCCTGCTGAGATGAGCCACTATCATTTTTCCCAAAATTTGTTTCTAAAGGTTATTTTCATCTCTGTGCTGATGTGAGTAAAGTGTGTAAATTTGCACCTGTTGATTTCTGACAATAGTGAAGCTTTTCCAGTAATATTTCTAACTACATCTTTTATCTTGTTTTCCACGCAGAGTTACACAAGGGTCTTTGGCAGCATCGTATCTCAAAGGCTTCAGTTTTCTTCCTCTCAGCAGAATTAGCTTTTCACAATTTCTGCTTGGAGTTTGCTGTGGAAGTGATGGAGTTTTTTCACCAGTCAGGTTTTCAAATAATTCACAATGTAGTTATTTGCAGATGATCTTAAGGCAGGTGTAAAAATTGCTGGGTCAGCTTCTGTAAATCCATGTTACCTTGATTAAGCTAATCTTTAATTTCTCTGCAGCAATCTCCTTTATTAGACCTGTGTGATCCTATGCAAGTGAATTCAGCTATTGCATATCAATTTGCCATTAAGTATAAATTTGCTTATGTCCTCTTTTGTAAGTCAGTGCACAATGTATTTTTCCTGCTGGTGTTAATGATTTAATTTAATCTGATGGGGTTCAGCCATTTATGAGAGTAGAGCTTTGGGGAAAGTACATTATTTTACCTGTGTTAAAATACTACCTTAGGCAAGGAGACCAGAGGTAATACCTAAGAACACTAATGAAATACTCTGTCGGTTGCTCCAGCTGTCAGGATATGGGATGCTGGATTGTGAGTGATTTTGCTCTGTGTGCAATTTCAGGCAATACTTTTTTTTTTTTTTTTAATTTCTTATTGGAACATCTTCCATATGGTAGAATATTTAAAGTATATTTTTAAATAGTGACCAGCAATCTGTGAAACACTATTTTAGCATGAATGAGGTCATATGGTACTAAAATACTACTTATACTGGGACACTGAGATGAATTGAAAGTAGCACGGCTAAAAAAGTGAAGGCAACTGGTGTTTTATTAGATTGCAGATATTGGCTTTTTTTAACATCTGTAGAATAACTGATAGTTCATGCTAAAACTTTTTGCAAATTTGCATGTTTCCACTACTGAACATCAGTAAGTCCCAGTGTTCCTAATTAATAGTATATTCCTTTAAGGTGTTTTTGACTAATAAAACATGATATCCTCTTCTAGCACATCACCAGTTTCATAATGTGATGCAGGACTGAAAGCATTTTGCTTGGATACCAGGCACCTGATGACTAAGAGTATACTGAAAAAGGAACAGGGCAGGCTGTGCTCCTACACAAAAAAAAACCCTGGAGTTATCAGCATTCTGTAATTTTCACAGAGGTGACTGTAAGGTGTATGTGCAGCCTGACAGGGAGAAGTACTTTTTGTGTTGCAAGAAATTGGAGAGTAATTTGTTTTGGTGCAATTATTTTAATCACCTCTTTAGTAAGTAAGAAACATGGGATTTATCTCTACCCAAATGCCTTGGACTATTAATTTGAGCAAGTCAAGGGAGTGAAGCATCCTAGACTTCAATTTCTCCATTGTTTAAAATTGAGATCTTCCCTACTGACTTGTATAAAGTAATTTAAAGAACTTTTTTAAATATGCTGTTTGAGTCCATGTTGTTGAGAGTTTTAGCACAATCACCCCAGGAATAGATAAATGATAAAACAATTACAGTCAAATCATTCATCCTGATGCTTCAAATTTGATCTTCTGTATGCAGAATGCTATAATAGTCTCACATTTTAAAAATATGCCACCTCCCATAAAGTAGTAGTTTCAGGTGACTAATCATTGTGTAAAGCACAGAGCTGATATTGAAATGCAAATCAGGGGCCTTTTGGTTTGTGCAGTTTTGGATCTTAGCCCAAAATTCACAGTTTTCAGAGGCAGCACACTTCACAGAAGCATGTAACTGTGTCCTGTTCTGGGCTCCTCAGGACAAGAAAGACATGGAGATACTGGAGAGGGTGCAGCAGAGGCCACAAAGATGATGAGGGTTCTGGAGCATCTCTTATGAGGCGAGACTGTGGGAGCTGGGCCTGTTTAGTCTGGAGAAGAGAAGACTGAGATGGGATCTCAAGAATCCATCCAAATATTTCCGAGGAGGGAGCCAAGAGGACGGTGCCAGACTGTTGTCAGTGGTGCCCAGTGACAGAATGAGGAGCAATGGCTATAAACTGAAAACCAAGAAGTTTCACCCCAACATGAGGAAGACCTTCTTTCCGTGGCGGGGGGCAGAGCACTGGAACAGGCAGCCCAGGGGGCTTGTGAAGTCTCCCTCTCTGGAGACATTCCAAACCCACCTGGACATGCTCCTGTGTCACCTGCTCCAGGTGACCCTGCCTTGGCAGGAGGGGTTGGACAGGGTGATCTCCAAAGGTCCCTTCCAACCCTAAAAACTCTGCCATTCCATGAGTCTGTGAATAATACAGATTTAACTAGAAACAGTGAAATTTAAAAAAACATGGATACAGTGGCTACAAGACATAAAATGGTGATGTACTTAATTTGCAAATGCACATGCTATTTAAGCTGAGTGCAACTGAATTGCACTGAATAGCAGGGAAGTCATCCTTCCCCTATACTCAGCACTGGTGAGGCTGCACCTTGAGTGCTGTGTCCAGTTCTGGGCCCCTCAGTTCAGGAAGGACGTGGAGACACTTGAGCGTGTCCAGAGGAGGGCAACAAGGCTGGTGAGGGGCTTGGAACACAAGCCCTATGAGGAACGGCTGAGAGAGCTGGGGTTGTTTAGCCTGGAGAAAAGGAGACTCAGAGGTGACCTTATCACTCTCTACAACTTCCTGAAAGGTGGTTGTAGTGAGGTGGGGGTTGGTCTCTTTTTCCGGGCAACAACTGACAGAACAAGAGGACACAGTCTTAAGTTGCGCCAAGGGAAATATAGGTTAGATATTAGGAGAAACTTTTTTACAGAAAGAGTGATAAAATATTGGAATGGTCTACCTGGGGAGGTGGTGGAATCACCATCCCTGGACGTGTTTAAAAAGAGATTGGATGTGGCACTCAGTGCCATGGTTTAGTTTAGTTGAGGTGTTAGGACAGAGGTTGGACTCGATGATCTTGAAGGTCTCTTCCAACCTGGTAATTCTGTGATTCTGTGATTCTGTGAATTGTCACGCTGGAAATGTGGAGAGCCAGAGCCATCTGGAAAAAAACACCCAATGCTATTCAGTCATCATTTCTGTCCAAGACCTTTGCTGTCATGGCTACTGGAAATTTTGCCTGTCTCAAGATTTTATGAAGAGAGCCTTTCTTAGGCTTTACTGTAACGGCACTCATCCCATCTGAATACCACCTGTCCATACAAAGCAGTATCTTATGATTTGGGGAAAACTCTGGCTCCATGGAAACTGATGCAGAATATTTTTTGTGACTCCACTGGAGCCAGGATTTTCTGTATCTTCCAACAAATACTTTCAAAGTAATTCGATGTGGAGCTGGAGATCAATACCAACTGCTGGTAATATTGAGCTGTAGAATGTTATTTGCCATAGAAATGGTTGTGATCAGAGGCAAATCTGTCTTCTGCCCCTTCCAAAGGAGACATTTAGGGAGGAACCCTCAGTCTTTTCAGAAACACATTGAGAAAAATGAAAATGGTCAGTGTAGTCATAGGTGCAGTCCAGCTTCCCCCTAGCTGTTTGAGCAAGAGCTCCGAAATCCCACTGCGGTTAAAGACAGTCTCAAGAGTTACCTAACTAATGGTGTAGCTGTCTGATGCCTTCATGGGTCATTGCTGGGGTAAAGGTAGTGTGGGTAGGATATTCTTGCAGTTTAGTAATTCTGAAGTATAAAAAAGGTCTTTTGAGGCCACAAGGGCAACTGCTAGCTTCCAGAGTTTTGCCCTGGTGAGATCAGTCCTGGAATAGGGCCAGAAGGTGAGAGAGTGAGGACGGATGAAAATTTGACTTCAGACCTTTATGTCTTTATTTGTCCTGCAACCTCTCTATATCTCAGCTGAGCCAAGGGAATCTAGGAAAGTGTCTGTACAGATCTGGGTTAGATTAGCTCTTTCCATTTGGAATTTAAAGACGAAATATACCTTCACTTACATTTTGAAGGAGACCCCCTCTTCAATCACAAAACAATGAAGATATTCTGTAAAATCATTCTGTCATTGTTATCCATTTTTCTCCATTTGTTCTAATGACAGTGGTAGTGCTCAAAGAAGTCATGTAGGCAGTACATGTGTGTGACAGGGATTAAACTTTTATTTTCTGGCAACAGAAAATAAAATTTTAAGCTGAAGAAATTAATCTCTTGTAATACTTCAAGATTTATCTATTAAATTGCTTGCCAGGGGTTTGAAAAAAAAAAGCTGTCTGAAATCACACTAGGAAATCCTCTGAGTTCAGTCAAATCTCTGATTGAGTCAGCTTCACTTATCACCGCCATCACCAGCTGATCTATAAATACATCTGCTTTTACAGCATACACATTCTGAGATTTGCCTGTTATCTCCTCAGAAGAGCAGGGATAGTGGCTTCTCCTAAACAAGTCGGGCTTAACCAAAACCAACATGAACCTAAGCCTAAGAGGCCAAGCCCAGCGGTTGTTGTTAGCTCTGATAGGCACTGCTATCATCTGGGAGTGCGCTTGTAGCCAGTCCAAGTTGGCAGTGTCAGCCCAAGCTGATTGGAGCTGCAGACATTTTTGCTGACTGGAGTCATGCTATCTTTGCCAGTTTGCTGGAATAGACACAGACACTGATTGGGTCATGCTGAAAACATTCCTGTCCTATGAAGCAAGTCTGTTTGTATTTCAGGTTTGCCAGGACTAATGAATTAAAAATCTTGGGCTCACCACAGTTTGCTGCTTAATAATGCCTGTGACAGAAGGATTTTTTCCTCCCTGAAGTGTGACAGCATCATAATCCCTCATCCCTGGCAAGGAGAGGAAGGAAAAGCAGAATTGTGGAGAAAAGTGGAAAAGGGTTATCTTTTGGGACAGCAAAGCCTATGGGAAGTGCAGGTAGCAGCATGTTGCCCTGACAGCTGTCTCAGCTTCTCAGACCTTGTCAGTTTGTTGCTATGCAGCAGGTGCAGCCTTTTCTTTTATTGAAGCTTTACTCCATAAAGGCAACGACAAGCCAAGGCAGTGGCTGGCCCTGGATTATACAAGTGCAGACACTCCGCTAAGTGAGGTAAGGCAACAGGTGTGAAAAAAATCCATAAAGCTGTAACAGCATTTAATCTGAGTTCTGCTGCAGGTTTTTTACAGAGGAACAGCAGCCAGCCAGCTCTATAGGCAATTGTTGGGAAGAAAAGAGCTGCTCATTAAATCTCATTAAATTCCAGGTTGCCCACTCACTCTCATCTCTGTCTACAGAGATACTGTTCTTCATTCATGGAGAAAGCATGTGGGGAATTGGGGGCAGTTGGTCTGCATGTTTCCTAAAATCACCTTGTTTGCACACAGGCTTCTTCCATCCCTCTCTGTTCTCTGTGATTGCTTTTTGTGATGAAGAGCTTGAGGATTTTGCAAAAAAAGGAGCGAAGGCATAAATGCAATATAAAAAAATTGATAACATGCTGTGTATAAAGATTACTTTTCTTTTTTCTGAATTAGAATAAAATGAAAACTTTCTTTTGTGTTTTGATAGAATTCACTATTTCTTACTGAAAGGGTATTGATTTTTGCCCTCACAAAGTAGATGGTTAATTTAAAAACATTGCACACCACAGAGTATGTGATTGGGATAAAATAACAGTCTTGTAGCAATATTGTTATGGCAGCTTTAAAAACTCTAGCAGAATGCATCCCTTTTAATTTCTTAGGCTATGATGTGAAATGTGAAGTATACTCTTATGTGCAAGACCACTTGAGATAGTCAATGTCAGGGAAAGTGTACCAACAGCACAGAATGATGAACAGCCTCGTTTTAAGGATTTGCTTATCACTTAAAATCTCTTCATTCTGAGGGTTTTTTTTTCTTTATCTTGTATGGGGAAGTAAGGAAGGGAAATATGTTAAAGAATTTTGCATTGGTAATTCTGTTATTTTTTAAAAACAATAAGATGTCTCAGATGTTTCTTAGGAAGTGAGGGTGGGGAAGAGATCAACAATGCTCAGAAGGTAAAAATCATTTACTCTGATGCTATGCACTTCAAAATAAAATATTTCAGTTGACTCCAAGGGTCTTTTTCTGAATTTTAAAACATACATGGCTGCAATTTATTTGGCTTTTTTTTGCCTCTGCTGCATAGATAACAGTACAATTTTTGTGGGTCTTGAATACTAGTAATGGGGAATTAAGAGCAGTCCCTGATATCCTTTGTATACTAGCAGAAAGAGACACTTTCAGCTTCAAATAAAATTTATTTAAAGTAAGGATTTTAGATTATTTGTTGTTATTGTAAGAAAGGATTATGCACTTCAAATAGCAAGTAACCATATCACTCTGCTAGCTAAATATCAAGAGAGACAAAGTGAACAAGAAATGCTGAAATTAACAGACCCAATGCAAATTTGATCCTCTTCCACTGATTGCATGGCAGTGATGCCAAAGAAGTGTTTGATTCACTTGTGTACCACCAAGGAAGATGATACTCCTGAAATAGTGTTCTGTTCTATTGACTTTTTGAGATTGCCAAATAATTCAGTATGAATTAGAACGACTTGGTAGAATTTTCATGCAATACAATAGCTACTTTACTGAAAGGCTTAGGAAGCTGGCTTTTGTTTTCACTAGCTAAATGCTCTGTTGTCTGCTGACAATGAAGTAGTAAATTCATTGTATTTTCCTGGTTAATTTGGTTTCTAATTCCCTTAGACGTTTTTATGGTAATTTAAAAGCATAATTGTCCACATATTTGGTATGAATACAATGCGTGCTGGATAGCAGTCCAGAGTCCTAAAATAATTTCTTTATGGGCAGATCTTTTGCATGCATGAAGTCCCACTGACTTCACATTCTCCACACACACATGGTGCTAATCAGAAGATTAATATCATTGAATTTTAGCAGCTTTGTGCTAGATAATCAAGGAGATTGTTTGCATTCAGCTATTCAACAGAGTTTAACCAAAACTGTTCATTCAAAAGGTTAAATATACCTAGTAGAGCTCAGAGTACAACTTTTCAGGGCACAGAGACGTTTTAATTACACTATTAGAGATCAAAAGTAGCTAATTCTTTTGTTGCTCAAGAATTCTTTAGTGCCATTTTTGAAATGAATTAGCAGTTTTCTTAATGGACAGGGTTTCATCACAGTAAAATCACTTTTTGGAACTGATGGTCTCAGAAGAAAGACGGACGACTGAGTAAGGTCCCGACCCAGGAGCCAAACCCATGCAGACAGACCCCTACACCTGCACAGACTTCCACTGAAGAATCACCACCAAGGTTTGGAGACCCCATGAATTTTTGGTCGTGAAGCGTGTGACTTGCAGGCACAGCTGGACTGGGGGGGTCTGGGTGGAAGGTAGGAGGATGAGTGCCTCCTTATTGACACCATGTGGAGTGGTGTGCACGGTTCCAATCACAGGGCAGGCTTGGGGTCATGTTACTCTCAACTCCCCACCCCTTCTTCCTTCTTCACCTTCAGAACCAGGCAGCATTGCCACGAGTCAAGGCTTGCTGAAGGGGCAATGGCGGGGAGCAAGCAGGTGAGAAGAGAGGCAGCTTCCTTTGCCATCATTATTTCTAATCTATAAATAGCAAAAATAAAAGCAGTCTCTGCACTGAATTTCACTTAAATTCTTTTTAAATGGAAAAGTGAAATGGCGCTCCCTTGACTTTGATTCTAAACATTGCTTAGCTAGGATGGGAAAGGCTGCTGTGAGTGCATGAAAAGCATTAAAACTCATTTGTTGAATGATGTCACATGCTCTGTAATAAATATATTTTTTGTATTATTGCAGCTGGAACAAACAAGTAAAAGCATTGACTCAAGTGCCCACATGATCACCACCGCCAGGGTACCTGCTGATAAGCCAGTACGAATTGCCTTCAGCCTTAATGATTCCCCAGGTACAGTTTAATTTATGGAGTAAACCACAATGCTTTTAAATTTAAACCACAACTGCTTTTAAATTTTACATTAACTTACCAGTGTTTACAATATCAAACCTAGTCCAGTGTAATGGATGGATTTTTTTCCTGAGTGGTAGCATGTGATCAGTTTTCCTGTCTGATAACTTTTAATGTTTCCATTAAGGATTTCATTAGACTAAACCCACTAGATTGACAGTTTCGATCTTAACTTACTTTCAGTGGTTTCTGAAATGCAATTAGGACTGTAATTAACTACCAAATTTACCTGCACGTGCAGTATGTCTGATTTTGTGAAACTGTAAAACAAGAAAAGTAAAAGGACAAATTTGGATGAGCCTAGAGCAGGAAGAGACTTTTTCTAGAAGGAAGGTTGGAAAGTGCCACACATGCCCAGCTTAATGAAAGGTTTCAGGAAACAGGTGCCCCACATGGCATGTTCTCCAAGACAGCAGCAGAAATTTCATTGACGTTTATCCTATCAGCTAGTGCTGAGGGAGTATTAATTTCCCCAAACATACCCTGTACACACATGGACCCTTCGGAGTAGATAAATATTATTAGTTTGCACCTTCAATATTATTAAGGACCAGAGAGCTGTTGCCAAACAGTGAAAGTCAGAATGAAATAAATCCAAGGGGAAGCTGAAAAGCATCCCAAAAACATTGGCTGTTGCTTTTGCTAAAGGTGAGTGCCTTGGAGTCAGGGCTGAGATGTATTTATGGCATGAGGTATAAGGAAACCTACTGCTGTTGAGTGCTTTATGGGACTCTATGCATTGTAGGATAATGTGTGAGGTTGCTGCCTGAGGTTTGTGTGAACAGAATCTCAGTTTGAATGCAGTTTTCTATTTTAAAAATATTTTAGAATATGCATTATCTTTCCTAGCTAATTGTTGTGTACTATTAATTTTCAGCTGCAATACTGAAATACAATCTCATCCCCTAAGCAAGGGAATTAAAAACCAAGCATCTTCATATATTATTGAACCTAACTTTCAATTCATAAAGATGAGTGACAAAGAAAGATTGGGACAAGGAATATAAAGAAACACGTGATAACCCATGTGCCCTTTTTCATAATTTAAAATAACCTGGTAATTACATTTTCATTACAGAAAGCGGTAAGGAATCATTCACATCTCTCCAGATACTGTCACATGGTAAATTTCTTGCAGGAATTATAGCACAAATAGATCTTGAAGAGAGATGTAAAAGAAAGGGGAGTGCTCTTACAAATTACGGAAAAAGAATGCTAATGTGAGACACTGAAAACAAGTCAGGGAAAGCTGAAACCATGGGAAAATCAAAGAGAGCAGAGTGGTTTGTGACAAGAGACGGCAGTAGGAAATGACAAGGTTGTGAATAGCTTGGAAGAAGGGGACATGAAAGGCAGGAAGCCTAACTTCCTTAACATTGCATCATATTTTATTTTTTACTTTTTTATCCTGCTAATAATTCCAGCCTCTCTCTTAATGTTTACAAAAATAAACTCAATTAGAGAAGGGTAATCTTTTTCTTCTGCATATTGTTAAATTGTTCCAAATGTTAAAATTGTTAAAATTTTGAATCCCTTATTGTATATATACAAATGTTCCTGCAGTATGCAATCTAGAATCTTCATGAGTACTGATAAAAAAATAGCAACCAGTAGAGTGAGTGCCGTGTTCCCCTCTGCATCACATCCTTTTGGGGGGTACCAGGAGGTCTAAAGTAACATTATTGTTTTACTATGTCATAAGAATTTCAAGCATTTTTATGATAGATATATTTCAAGAAGGCAAAGGAAATAAGCTTTTAATACGTGTGAAAATTTCCAGCAAACCATAGTTGAATCAAGAGAGTACAAACAAGTATTTAACACTTTTTTTTTAGGATGAGCTACAAAAACATTCAACAGATAGACCGTTAGGTATTCTCTAGCAGGTGCTTTTTTTTTTCCCCTTACTCTTCTATATTTTTTTCACCTTTTTTCCTCCTTGACAAGGATATTTGTTTTCAGTTTAAACAGGAGTTACATGATACGTGATAGTAAAGCATCAGCTGAAGCTCATGCACCGCTAGGATACAGTAAGTTGTTCAAAAGGGCTAAGTGGTGAGGAAATCTCTCTGACTTAAGCTTTTCCTTAAATTCTACCTCACTTGAAAGGCACAGTGACACATTTTGCCAAGAAAGGCTTCATTCTCCTTCCGGGGGCTGTGCAACTGCTTACTAGGAGGAACTGACAGCATAACTGGATATAAAAAGAGGAAATGGAATGCTTCTTCTGAGTGGCGATTATCTCACTGGCTAGGATTGTAACCAAGCAGTGGGTGTGAGGAGCAGTGAAAGGAAAAACTACTCTCAGTTTATGAGAAGAAATTACTTTGTGTTAACTGACCTACAAGACCAGAGCTGGCTTATCCTGAGTGTACAAGAAATAATTTGTGTTACATTATTTGTCAGTCAACACCTGATGACTGAAATTCTGGCCAGCTTTGTGAGGTATTTTTAATGTGAAAGTAGGGTAACCAGTTCCTTAAAAGTCTCAGGAGCAGCCCATCAGCGAGTGCTATATAAGACGACAGTTTTATTGTGTATCTCTTATTCCTGTATATATAAATGTCTATGTCTGGTTCTTTCACTCAAGTTCACTAACACACGTTTCCCAGGGTGTGTCTGCACACTGTATTGCAACAATTTGACTTAAGGTACCATTTTAAAGTAATGGATTGGAAACATATTGTTTCAACCTACCTTACATCACTTGGAAACTAACGCAGCTTGAACTGAATGTGGTATTCCAAGATTCAAATAAGTGTTCCAAAGCTGAAAATTCATTGTGGTTTGTCAGCATGAATTTCATTTAACCAGTGAAATTCAATGTGTCCTAATTTTTATCAATCTTACTTACAAATATATGAACTTCATGGAATTTAGACAGCTGGATTTGTTTTGTGTAATAGTTCAAAGGGAAGGTTTATAGGTTCATGTCTCTTCACCTTGCCTCCTAGAATAAAAGCTTGAATCTAGCTGAAAAGTTCTGCTCATGGTATGTGGTGATAAATGACTGGGTCTGAAATTGTTAGTGAGTTCTTTAATTTGAAATTAGTCTACTTCTGACAGCATTTTCCAGAAAAATCACTGACAACAAAGGCAAAACATACATCTTCTAATGAACCTGACGGACAGTGGAACAGTGTCATATTTTTGCAAGCATAGCAAAATTACTTATTTTACTCCTCTTTATGCTCCTTATCCTAGTGACTACAAGGAATTTTTTTGCTTTTCTAGTTGATCATGTAAGACTGTTTTGCAGTGGTTGCTTCTTCAAAAGCAACTTTCAAATTCCTACCCCACCCGCATATTGGTTGTAATGGCAACAGAGGCTTCCAGCACGCTGATTGAAAACCAGTGAGAACTGCTAAAATATATGGCTAAAATTTACAGAGCTAATTTCCTAAATCTACACCCAACCTACAGGGCTCGGTCCTTGGGGAATTAGATGGGAAATCAGGTGAGATACCCTGAAAGGAACATTCATCTGAGAATGCTTAGGCTTGAGTGAAAGTATATGAAGTAGGAGGATTTTGCTCTTACCTCTTCCGTTATGGACTTTTTCTATTTTGGGGAGGTCCACAACTCTTATTATTGAGCAAGCCTTCACATCCTATTCCTGGGCGGGGCAGTGACCATTCCCCACTATTTTACAAGTGAGGTAACTGCGAGGTTGTGTAAGGTCATGTCAGGCAGGGCTGTGAATAGAAGTCCTGGAGCTCCACAAAGCAGTGCCAAGTCGCAGTCACTTAGCCACACAGCCTTCCAGGATGAATCTGATGAGTCTATGCTTGTCTGTCAGTACCCAGGCCCAGAGCTGCTGGATCTCACAGCCTTCCCAGGGCCAAGACTGGACCCTGACATGCAGTTTGCCACTTTTGTTGGTGCAAGTTGTGGTGCTTGCAGTTCAGTTTGAGCACTTTTCCTGTGCAAGGGCTGATCCGCTTACAGAATAGCAACCTACTTATGTTACCAATTTAATTCTTTAATTTAGAAGGAAGAGATCTGAATACATTGGCCCACACATGTAGGAGAAAAAAAATAGTACCTCACTGTATAATTAAATACTGGATCATAACTCAGTTACTCAAGGAAGCAGAGCTGTGATTGGCATTTCCTAAGTTTCGAGTGCTTGATTTAGCAACCTTAATGCGCTTTCAACACATTTAAATTTTTATATCCTATTTCTGTCTATCTTTTCGAAGATCATAGAGAAACTAATTTGCAAGATTATACTGCAAGTGAATCAGATGTTGTTTTTAAAGGATTTACTGCCTTTAGCTCACAGTTCGATTAAATGGAACAGCCTATAGGAAAAATTTGGGTATTACGCTTCATTGTGCCAAACATGGTGTCAGTCACACAGCAACATGTGAAGGATTTCTCTGATTTGACTACATGTTGGAAGTCTGGGATACTGGAATCTCCAGGAGGCCAGAACATGATTATGTAAGTGAAGCTTTCCAGAAATCAAGATTCATTCTCAAATGTGCAACATTAGCATATATCAGCTGCCCCAGGGCAATAGTTAGCCTTTTGTACAAAGACAATCAGTGTTGATAGAGTTCATATGCTCTCTGTTACAAATGACAGCTTTCAGCAGCAAGCCAAGCAAGCATGTGAACCTGATGAAACAAACATGAAAATCACACTACTTCATGCACGTGAACTGAGTCTTTGGGTAAAAACACCTGGGTTTTAATCAGGGTACAGGTCTTTAGGGCATTTTTAAATATAGAACTTCAAAATTAGATTTGGGCTCTATGGGAAATCAGGAAATGCTACTCATTTAGAAATCATGTTACAGATACATTAACTTAGGTGGATGTAATGAAGTCCCTGATCTGATTCTTTCACATCACAGGATAGTGCTGTTGAGTTTGCTGGGATGGCCGTAATATACACATGTACATTTTTCCTCCTTTCTTGTTTCCTTTTGACCAAAATCTTGACTCATTTTCAGGTGCAGTGAGTTGCTGCCTCTGGTTTTTTTTGTTCTGTTTTTTTTAAAAAAATAGGTTTTTAGCATCCAGCTTGAATTATAAATCATTTTTCTTTATAGGCATGAGATGCGGTTTTTGCTGGTGAAGAATCAGCCTAGATATTTTCAGGGCTTTGTGATACAGAAAAGCCACTAACTCTATTATAAAAGGGGTCTTTAATTATATCAGTGGTTCCTTATACTAATCTAGATACTCATTGAAAATTGCTAATTAATTGAGAAAAGGGGGAAAAAGGTATTTCAGAGTTTTGTTTTCTAGTTAAGGAGAGGTAGAGCAGAAAATGAACACAGGCAGATCAGGAGATAGTTTTGAGAATGTTTTGATCTTCAGAATATTTTCATTGGCATTTCAGACATTTTGTGTATCTGATTTTCAGAGTCAATCGATTTTTAAGGGTAGAAGTCAATGTGATTTTTACTGGTCTTCTGCATAACACCATAACAAGGTATACTACCTTGTAAGGGCAATAGCAGTTCTTCAGAAAAAAATGCAAGAGTTTATATCTTTCCCCTTGACTTTCTGAAAACATCCTCAAAAAAGTATTAGGAGGCAAATGTCTGCTTTCATTTGCTTTCCCCTTGTGTGAAATTTAAGTGTTTCATTATTACCAAGTGATTTATTGTTGTGGTTGTTACTTTGACAACAGTGAAATAAAGACTGATCTGAGGCAATAATTTATTTCACTGAAAGCTGTGGGGAAAGCCTTTTGTTGTTCTTTTTGTGGAAGACAAGATTGCAGTTAGCTACGAGGATTTCTGTTAACTTTTGTAAACTAAATACTTGAGCTGAAATTCTCAAAAGAGCCTAAGAGAATTAGGAACTCAGGATAATTTCAAAACACTGAAGTCCGTAGCATTTCTTGATGATGTTCTGCACATCAGATGATGATTTAAACACGTCTTAAACTAGTATAACTAAAAAAAACCCCTAGCAGCTGTTCAATAGATGCTAGGGCAGGCCCATTATAAAATGTACTATGGTATGTCATAATGGTTAGGATACCAGTACATTCTATTTTTAGTACCATTGACTCAGTCACTTGAGTTCAAAAAATAAGCAGGGAACATCTGTTTATTGAAAGGATTTCCTCTATACTAATTTCTCTCTCTATTCCATCCTTTATAACGTACTTCCAAAATTTTAACTGGTTCTTTTCAGAGTATAATCCAATTTATTTTCCAGTATTCTGACACTCCATTAATTTTATTTTCTTATTAATAGCTGATGCTGTGAAAAAGTAATTACTGTCCAATGTTTCTTCAAATTTTTTTTAATAATTTGGAGTGTTGCTTTTGCTATGTTTTTCTGAATTTTAAAGATGTTCAAGATCCCTCCATAAAGTTACTGTACCAAAGATCATACTGCTGGAATTGTCAAAACAAATAGCAGTTTAACTGCCATCCATGACTCTGGTCCAATATCTCTGTCAGAATATTTAACAGCTATTCAGCCAAATACTTGTAGAGCAGCTGTAGCCCTAGTCAGACTGAGTCTTATTCTGTCCTTCCTTTTAGCCTTGCCATATGATTCATCTTTCTTCTTTTAGAATATTAGTCTATTTATATATTGTACAAGAAAGCAATAACAAATTAAAGGTAAACACATGCATATTAGCATCATACAATTCTATACAATTAAAGCAATTTAAGTATATTTCCAGAATGGACATGCTTGGCATATGATGTGAAAAAAGGAGGGGGACACTCACATGACATGGGTATGACTTTTCGATAATGCTAGCAAGACAACTACTCCACGAAAACACAGGAACTTCACTTTGTTTTCAGAGGAAGTTCAAGAGCTTTTGCTTTTGTATCGCTGTATTTTTTTTCTTCTCTGAGCATCTCTTCCCAGAGGCCACCCAGCTCTAGCTATGTTATTGAATAAGGCTCCAACCATGTGTTAGCCAGTAGGTTTATTTTTCATAGGATAAGGTGACTTATTTTACTTTTTCCCCCCAACCTTCTTTGCAGTATAACAAAGCAAAGGGTTAGGAGAGGAGATACCAAGGAGGCTAGGAGAAAGAGATATCACATATTTGCCAAATAATTTAGACCCTAGTCTGTACTCTTTTAGAATCCTGCTTTGATATGAGGGCCTCTTGATTTTGTTGGGATTTTGTTGCTGTGTTCAAGTCTACAAGTACACAGCAGTGAAGGATCTGAACTGTGTTAGCGATTTTCTCCTGTAAGAGCCACCCTTATTTAATTTTGACACATTACAAATAACTGACTGTAAGCTAATAGTAACACTCTCCTCACCTCCCATAACCTGTAGTAAGATAAATAAACAGTCATCACAATCCAATGCAAAACTGAGAGTGTGAAAGTCACTGAGAAAGAAATATTGCAGTGGCGCTACCAAGTGTGATTCATATTTCTGATCTCAGTCCAGCTACTAGTGGGCAGGTGTCCACATCACAACCCTGACATAACTGGCACAATCTGTCCCCACCTTTGCTGGAAGCCTGTACTAAAAATAAACAAACAAACAAATAAAAACACAGTTTGGTTTGTTGTCATGATTGAACTAACTCTAGCCCATAAGCATTTTAATGGACAGGTTAAAGTCCTTTAAGACAGTCCTTTACTTAGCAGTGTAATGAAGAGAGCTCAGGAAGAAGGTTTAGATTTATTTGTTTTATTAAATTATCACATGTTCTACTGGACTAACTGCTTCGTTTCTTAATCACTGCAATGCAAAATAGACTTTCTGTATTTCCAGAACATAAACTTTTCTTATTACCAACCCACTAGTGTTTTCAAGGATTCCAGTGAGGCATCTCAAGTGTAAAAGGTAAGATGTGGAGGTATTTTCAGGAGCATGGCATTACTGTTCATATTTGCAATATAGAACTTCATCAAACAGATTACTTGAAATGCCCTCTTTGGTAGACAATGACTTTTAACATCGTGTTTACCTTTTAGATGATGCTTCCCCTGAAAACTTCTCTTTGGCATTTCCAGAACTAGATCAGCAACTGCAGGTAAACTTTTCTTCCATTATGACAGTTCTACTTCACATTCACTGTATTTGTTGTTATAAAAAGCCTCTGGTTGTTACACTAAGGTGGTATTTTTTCATGGTGCTTTTCTAGCCTATTAACATTTAATAAGACCGTATATATCCATAGAAGAAAACATTGTCTTTTCAAGATCTACAGAAAATTTAACATTTTTAGTCCAACTGCAGGGAAATTACTATTTTAACAATCTTGCCTGCTTTTAAGATTTTCTGTGCAATTCCTGCAGTGCTGCTGCAGTGCAATGAAGAGAGTTCTTGTTCATTTGATGGGAGAAGGAATGAGACAGGTATTATATATTCTAATGCCTGCAAGCTGTGCTATGACTGATATCATCAGTTTTCTCAGAAGCATTCCAAGAGAATCCTTTTGTGACCAGTCTGATTTGTCAGCATAGGATGATGGGCCCCCAGTATACTGGACAGTGAGCAGTCAATGGCAACTCCATGGCTCACCAGGCACAAAGCCTGTTCTGCATCCAGGGATTATTTCCGTTTCCTCTGTGGTGGTGGTTCTGGAGTGTTTGCTGGCTTTTGTAGACTACTTCAGATCATCTGTTTTCCCAGGAGCATTTAGACTTCCTCTGATATTTCACTATGAAGGCATTTGTTTCCTGACTGTAACTTGAGAAAGGCATTAGTAGACCATTCGTTGTCCAAAAGTGTCATCTTTCCTGCACCCATCAACTCGTGAGACAACACAGGAGGGCTGCTGACTTCAAGGGCTGATGCTTCTGTCCTGCTGCTCTCATCAAAAGGATGACTGAGAAAGGAATGGAGGATGACAGAAATTCTTCTTGCTCTATCCCTGTCATCCTGAGGATATTGGGCAGGTTCTTTAGGCATAAATAGGAATGAATAACAGTTTAAGATTTGGGACAAAAGAAACAGGGTAGTATGCTGACCTCTTTATTCCACTAACCGTCCAGTGCAGCAAACATGATCGGTTTTTTTTTTTCCTCAGAAGAATTCAATTTGAGAACAGCAATCATGTTTCATGGCTGAAACACTGAATTAATGCTGAAGAACCTGCATTTTATTTCCAGCTCTCTCAGTGACACATTGCCTAATCCTGGAGTTGCTTCAACCCTCTGTTCATCTCTGAAATTAAGTTAATAATTTTTACCTTTTTTGTTAAAGAGCATTAAGATCACTGGGTGAAGATTGCTCTAAAAGAGCAAAGTATGGTTATTATTGCTGCTGTTGATACATAAAAGCAAAATTACTAGCATAGATATAAGTACTCTACAGGACAAGTGATGATTTTTTATTAGGACTTTTGTGACCCCTATTTCTGGAACCTATAATGTACTCTAAATATGGAATTTCATGATAGACTGAAAATGCTCCTCTGAAAACATTCAAGTGTGCTGGATAAATAATAGCCCTTCAGTAAAAGTTTTTAAGTACACACTAGCACAATCCCGCTAAGTGTACCCTATTGGTCTGTTAAGTACTTGACTTTTTTTCCAAGAAAACCTTTCTTTACTCTCATGATCTCAATATGATAACAAAACCAAAGAAACAATCAAAGGCTTTGATTCATATAATGTTCTTTTTATTGTCCTTCATAAACTCTCTTGGTAATATCAGGGTAGCTGAAAGGATAACTTATGAGAACTACCTGTCTGACTCAACCACTTAAAAGTATAAAATTTGTGGTAGCACTTCATCCTTTAGCTTTTCAAGCTTATGTGCATATTTATATTTTGATGCCTTTATGTTCATCCAAGGGCAGTTAAGTCAACACAGGGTTCTGAGCTGATGGAGAGGTAACATTGCATTCAAATTTAGCAATAAAAACTTGAATTTCCTTGCTTTTGTCAATCTGGATCACAGCTTTATGTGGTAACTATTTAATGTAATTACAATATTTTAAATCTGCTTTAAAATTTCAAACAAGCAATAACTGTTACAAAGTTATCATTTACCTCATTACATTTCTTATTAATTGTGGTGTTTTCAATTTCTACAATCCAGACTGCTGAGGGTTTGTCAGAACTGTATGGCACGTGCTTGCAATTCATGCCAGCTTTGAAACAGGTAGCTCCTGTATTACAAAAACAAGTAAACATGGGCTTCACCAGGACCTGCACAAGTAGTGAATGGTGGTGTCCCTTGTCTTTCCATCCATGCTTTTTTCTGTCCCAAAGTGCGTTAATATAGAGCACATGCATGAAGGGTTGTGTAAATGAACCTTTTAATCAACTGTGGCAATAACAGCCTGAAATGCTTGAATTCATAAGAATGCTGGTACATATGTTCATAATAAAAATATCATATCTTAGAGCCACAAGATTTTCATCACTGTGCCATAAATACAGTCAAAACCATTTGAATTTTATTTAAAGCAGCAAACTATAAATGCAGGTTAGGTGGCTATATAGTAATAAACACATTAAAAAAAAAGTAATAACTTTTCAGGTTTCAAGCATACAAACGAATATTTTGAAATCTGTTTTAAAAACAAACAAACAAAAAGCCTAAATTAGCTGATCTTTAAGCTGGATTTTGAAAGCAGCTTGTTCACCAAGCAAAAGCTTGAAAAAAGCTTGAAAGCAGCAGAAAGTTCACCAAGTCACTTGGAAAATCAGAGCCTTAGAATTCTATGCATGCAGGCAGCAGACCACAGCCTGACTACCAAGCAATTTGCACCTCTGTTTTAGGCTTCAAGCCCTCGTCCTCCTATGTTAGGCCCTGGCAGACAACTTGGCTATTTGAGCAGAATTACCTAGTGGTCCCACTTTTCCTCCCACAATCCTTCCATACCTATTCCCTGGGCAGCAGTATCAGATGGCAGGGCAAAGTTCAGTGCAGCCTCCCCTTGGCAGGGTAACAAACCGTGCTGTCCAAACACCCAGCTCTACAGAGGTAGAGGTGTGATTGCCTGGAGAAAAGATCTTTCTAGGAGACTTAGCAAAAAAGCTAATTCTCTATAAGGACTCTTACTAAAGGATAGTTCTAGTTGCAGCTTCTTTCTGAAGAATAAAAATGATCAGTCTGTGTGTTCTGATGTACTAGCTAGCTTCAGACTAACATGTTTTATTTTCAAATTACTTTTTTGAGTGTGACATTGTTCTACACATTCCAAGGAGCAATTTGTAAGATAATAACTCAACTACTCTAAATCAAAACTAATACCTGGTCAACCAGACACGAAAGCCCTACATATGAGAACAGAGCAGTTTAAGCTATATTTGCAGCTTTATTATGAAAAAAACCCCCACAACTAAAATAACTTCCTGCTAAGTTATCAGTGAAACAAAACTCATATTAATAAACTTCTTGCTTTCAATTCCTTTTGTTCGCAGTATTGGAAATGATTCTGTTCCCACTGACAAACAATACCTGCTTGTTTGGGCTTTGGTGCCTTTTCCCCCCTTCCGTGTGTGAGCCATTTGGTGGGTAGTGTAGCAAGGGTAGGCTGGTTCCACTTGTCACTCTGTCACTGGGAAACCTTAACCTTTGCCTTGTGTAAAAGCTGGACGGGTCCTTGGAAGGCACTTCCTTGATGAGCTGCATAGTGGCCCCTCTGACAGACACTTTACTACGGGTTATCTGCTGTATTTAGAAACATGCATCAGCATCCAAGGCCTTGCTGTTCAGGTCACTGAATGGAGAGGAGGGTATCTAGTGTTAAGTACCTGCATTGCTATGCCCTGTGTGTTGTCTGCCCCGTTCCAACGCTTCCTGTGACTTGCTCAGTTCATCTCTCTGTTCTCCATCAAAGACTTTATTCCAGCTTGATCCTGAAGAGGGAAGAACACAAGTCACATATGGATACACAGGGTGTTCTATAATTCTTTATCTTTCAAAACCAGGTTGGACAGGGCTCTGAACAACCTGGACTAGTGGAAGGTGTCCCTGTCAATGGCTGGGGGTTGGAACAAGGTGATCTTTAAAGTCCTTTCCAACACAAAACAGTTCTATGGTTCTGTGGTCTCTTCTCATGGAATTGTGAGCTTGAGAAACATTTATGTCTTATTTTATATTACAAATCTGTGTAGTTAGATGACTATAAAATTGCTGCAACAGAGAAGCTCCAACCATTTATAACATCAGTTTTTTAAGTCAAAGGATAGTTTTTCTTGTTTTATTGGAGAATGCTTGAAAGAAAAAGTTATGAAAGGGACAGTGTGTTGTGTGTGATATAAGCATTTACCAGAAACCTTGTTTACTCTGGAATTTTAATTGCTTCTACTGAATGTCAGGATTCTTGTTAGACATATACATTTATTTTAGGAAGTTTAAAAGTATACTGTGATTTTAAAGAGGATGCTGTATTTTTTTTACATGTATTGATTTCCATGAGAATTCCTAGAGCACTGTGGTGGTGCTCTATAATTAGATTTGATTGCCTATGAACTTGATAAGTCTCCTGTAACGCTGCTGTGATTACTTTGGTCTTAGATTATGTAAGACCATGTTACACATGTATGTTAACATGTATGCAAGTTCACCAAGTCAGAGTATCATACTAAGGTTAGAAAAGAATGGGAAATCACCCAGGAAGGAGAGCAAAACTAACAATTGCTCTCATCCAGTTGACCTGAATTGTTTGGAGGAAAGAGAACTGCTTACTTTCATAGTAAAACTAGACTAGACTAGATGTAACCTAAAATAGGTATCTGAAACTGGTGGAAGAGTTCCAGCTGCACAACAAAAAGTAGCTGCAATGTGCTATTTTTGCTTGGCACAATGTGTTTTTTTCCATCATAGAAGAGTGCACAAGGCCATATAATGAACATAGGCCACATTCAAAATACTGGCATTGGATTTGCCAGTTTTCCAGAAGAGTTTAGCTGAAAGTTACCAAATTTACAAAAAGCAAGACACTACTCTTTAATTAGACCAGTACTGAAGACTTCTAGACAAGTTCATGTGAGCTGGAAAAACTGCCTGATAAAATTTTTTCTTGAAACTTCAACTTTTTCAGGAGAAAGTTTTGATTTTTTTTCACAGTTAAACAAACATGCAAATGCAAATAAACTTTGGTGAATTAAAAAATGAACTGTTTTAAAGTTTTTGAACACTTGAGTGGCACTGTCAACTCTCCAGCTTTTGTGGCTATGGAATGCTGATATTCATATGGCAAGGCAAAAGAATTTGTCACATGAGTGAAGCAATAAAAAATCAAACCTGAAAATGTCATTCTGTGTCCCCCCAGCAAAGAGTTTATTTAGAATACCTCCTTCAACCTGCCTTAAAAAGCAGGCAGAGAGGAGGCCACCCAGATGATTAGAGGAATGGAGCACCTCTCCTACAAGGAAAGCAGGTCCCTTCCAACCCAAACCATTCTGTGATTTTCTATTTCTTCATGAACTGCCTTTGCATGTCATCTTCCAACATCTTTCATATCTGGATTCTGAACAAAAGTCTAAATAAACAGTGCATGTGTCTTGTAAAGATCTACATATATATGTGCAGTTACAGGATGGTCTATAAAAGGATCTCTTAGTGTCTGCCTGCTGGATTCTGTAGAACATTTGTCAATGTTACAGTGAGTTACTCAACAAATTACTAGGAAAAATCAGACCTTGTTGAAAATCAGGCATAATAGGATAGACCACCAGTATAACTTACAGCTGTAGTTTTTGTACTAGCTTTGTGAACAAAATCAGAGATGCTGCATGTGTATGTTTTGCCAGCACAGGAAAATGAGGGTGGATGACCCTGAAGCCTGAAATAAACAGGATTAAAAGTAGCAACTGTTGTCATTAAATGTAACTTACTTTGGCAGGGAGGTTTTTTGCTTGTCTAGCAGGTATGCTTTTATTTATATTAATTTATGGACAGTCAAGGTACTTTATGAAGTAGCAAGCTCAGGCTGTCCTAAGAGGAAGTTAAAGTATGGCTGTTTGCTTCTGAGTAAAAAAAAAACCCATACTGCAAATTGAACTTTATCAAGGCCTTCTGAAATTAGTCACCTCAGTGAACTAGCAATCTCTTAACATAAAAGTATTATACAGACTTCCTGGAATGCCATTGGGTAGTATCTGCAATACTTCCCATTGCCTGGCCACAGACATTTTAAAAAGTGCTTCTAGGTGGAAGGGAGATTTGTATCTCTTCTTTTCCCATGTTATTGCAGTAGAAGGTGTTTGCTAAATAAGCCTGGTTCATATCCTACTGACCAGAAATTACTCATGGATGCTGTAGATACTATCTCTGAAACCTTTCTTAGAAGTTTCCAAATTACAGAGGAGCAAACCAAATTCTCCAGTTCTGGCTGCCCCATCCCTGGAAGTGTTGAAGGCCGGATTGGACAGGGCTTGGAGCAACCTGGTCTAGTGGAAGGTGTCCCTGCCCATGGCAAAGGGGCTAGAACTAGATGCTCTTGAAGGTCCTTTCCAAACCCAAACCACTCTATGATATGATCCAATGATATTCTATCTAGTAATTTGAAAACATAATCACATTTATGTTTTAAAGAAAAATACACTAAGAATTTGAAAGGTTCTTGATATAGTGCTTAATACCATCAGACAAATTGAAAAGAATTTTATGAACAGAAATTAGTAAACGGATTGTACAATTTGTTTTAAATTTAATTTAAGTGCTAAAATATCAGTGTAAGAAAAAATGTCACTGAAGAGGAAATAATAGGAAGAGGTTTAAAAGTCAGCAACTGGTTCTAAGTGAGACTTAGATACTAAGTTTCAGCATGACTAGATAATTTTTAGCTCTCTATATATATCTTTTGAGTGGGAAGCTGGAATATAGAAACTGAACACTGTTTTAATTTTTAAACTGGTTTAAACCAGCTAGATTAGCGGAAACTAAATTGGAAGCAAATCCAAGGTGGTTTTTGCTTTGTTTTGTTGTGTTTTTCTTTTGAAGTATCACTGTTTGGGGACTTTGCCCTTGGTACTGTTCAAAATTGTTTTATTGTGACGCACTTGTTGGTGGCTGATCTCTGGTAGATAGCAGAGATGCTGCTTTGGCTCATCCCTGCATTCTTGGATTAGAGCACTGAGACTTCTATATTCAGTCTTGTTAAATTTATGCTTATTATTTGGGTGGCTATATGAATGGTGCTATTGCTCATCCACATTGAAATGCAATTAAAAGCCCTTTTCTAGGGATTAGATTCATCAAGTAATGGGCTGCCCTTTCCCTGGGTTCCCAAAATCTCCAAGGTCAGGGAGAATGAAATAATGTGCTGCAAAACAATTCTGCTGCAGCAGTTTTACATTTAGAACATGGAAAATGAGTGTCTGTGTCAAAATTTCAGCGAAGAATCACATACCATCTACAAGTACTTGCAAGGTCCATACATTACTTACATCTGTGCTTTGGGTTATGTCTGAAGGCAACTTACCCTGTCTCCTGAAGAAAAATGTTTTTAATCTTTGTCTCTGAATATGTTTAGTAAAATTTAAATTTCCAGTTTAGATAAAACAAAGGATTACAAGATCATAAATAGGAAAAGACTGACTAATTGTGCTTTTCTTTTCCTAATAATGTCATTAAGGGAATATTATACTACACAGAAGAGTCAGGGTAGGACAGCAAGAAATGCAAAATAATCTACTAATATTGTGAAACTCAATTGGATATTATTTAACTGGGCAGTAAAGGAACTATTTTAAGTGTTTCCTTTTACTTCAAATGGGTGGCTCACGCATGCTATTTGGAGTTCATTTACAGTCAATAGATTCATGGCTAATAACTTAAAAATACTTCCTGAAAGTGTTATAACCAAAATCTGACAGTCAAGCCTGAAGCCTGAATTAAGATGCATTCTTTTTTAAGGAGCAAAAAGCACCTACATTGAACCAAAATGTATTTTCAAGAACTTTGATGAAATTCACATGAGGAGTCCTAGGACAGATTTGCCATATTTATTACATTCAGTGTGCATTGAAAAAACGTTGGTCTTGCTGCAGTGATGTCAGTTCCTGCAGTGAAAAGATGTATGTGATAGGTCTGACCAGTGCATCAGCTTCAGCATTTACATATCACTCCAGCTGAAAAAGAGGGAGGTAAGGGAGAAATCCTTGTTTGAAAAATCTTCAGGGATATTTTGCAAAGCTGACAAGGAGAGTTCTGTAAATTCTTACAATGTTTGAAGTTTTATACATATTCTTATGCAGGGAACTGTTTTGGGTTTTTTCCTTCCATGAAAGGCCATCACTAGGAATAGCTGGCCAGTTAAGGGAACAAAATTCTTTAGGTATTCTCACAGGAATTTAGATAAATATTGTATCTTTGAAAATATGTGGGATTTTAACTAATATTTCATTCAAAAAACAGTGGGGTTTTTTTCTTCTTCTTTTTTTTCCTTAAAGCCTCTGCCTCCTTGTCATGACTCTAAGGAATCTATGCAGGTGTATAAACAGCACTGCAAAATAGCAGAAGAGTACCATGAGGTCAAGAAAGAAATTGCTCTGCTGGAAGAAAGAAAGTGAGTAACTTTCCCAAAGGATTTACCATTGTATATTCCCTTTGTAAAAACCTGTTTGAAACATGAAGATTTAACATTGTATTTTTGACCTTATATACATATACACTTATATATGTATATACTTATTTATACATACTTATAATTGTGGCCTTCCAGTATCTGAAGGAAGCCTACAAGAAAGATGGAGAGAGACTATTTATAAGGGCCTGGAGTGACAGGACAAGGGGGAATGGCTTCAAACTGACAGAGGACAGGGATAGATGGGATACTGGGAAGAAATTCTTCGCTATGAGGGTGATAAGGCCCTGGCACAGGTTGCCCAGAGAAGCTGTGACTGCCTCATCCCTGGAAGTGTTCAAGGCCGGGTTGGATGGGGCTTGGAGCAACCTGGCCTAGTGGAAGGTGCCCCCTGCCTGTGGCAGGGGATTGGAACCGGATTATCTTTGGGGTCCCTTCTAACCAAAGCCATTCTATGATTCTGTGATTTCATGCCTCTGCCTGATGTTCACCGTAGAGCACAAGTTGGCCATTGCTCTGTAGGATCAACTGAGGCCACTAAGGGCTGTCATAGTTCTGGGCCCTCAGCTTTGTGGATGTCCCTTAAAACCTTCATTGAGAGCCTCTACGTCACATAACAATCCAGTTCAACTGGTACAGGTCCCCTTTTCAATTTTAGTTTTTTCAATAAACTTTGCACGCTTTAATGAAGAACGTAATGGATCCTCATTTAGGCTTAGAATACTTGACAATATTAGTAAACATGTTTCTGTGAGGTGCTTTCTTTTTGTGTACACTGGTTCAATATACATTGGCATTTCAGGTGTTCATACCCAAAGTGAATAAGCTGGAGCCTTTTTTTCTTGTCTATGGCCTGTACTCATAGCCCTGTCATCTTTTGCCTGACTATTAAATGGCAAAGTGCACTCAGTGGCTGTCAATCCCTTTCCACAAGAAACCTGAAAAAGAAATTCAGGGAGAGGAAAGAAGGTGAGTAATGAAGTCTCTGCCCAGCTGACCTTGAAGTTCAGCCAAGTTTGCATCCATGGGAATCTTCAGCAGCAGAAGCAAGATGATGGGAGGGAAAATGTTAAAATTCTGTCATCTTACAAGACAGCCGAAGAATTCCCTGAATCCAAACTATGCAGGGTAAGAAAGTGAGATGTCTTTATCTGGGTTGATGGCTATAGGCACAATATAGTTACTTTTTGCCTGCAATGTCAAAGCTAGTTGAAGTTTCCCACTGCAAATCCTCTTCCACTGAAGGACCTGTGTGGCACTCACATACTGACAGACTGGAACAAAAGCTAAAAAAGAAGATGTCCAGTGTGATGGGAAAATGCATTTTGCATTTGATTCATCATTTTGTAGTGTTTGCATTTGATCCATCATTAATTGAACTTCACCAATCAAAAGTAATTGGTATTTTTAAAAAAGATTAGAAGATAATTAATTTTTTAAAATTTGCAATGATTTTTCAAATTTGGTTGTCTAATATAAGCTGCTCACATATGTATTTAGCAATCAATTCAGTGGAAACCATGTGTCTTTGTCTGCTCTGAAAATCCAAGTGCAATATAAAATATTAAATGGTTGTTTAAGTGTTTGACTTTAGTTCTATAAACACCAAAGGTAGCCTTAAATCATTTGGGTTTTAGAGTCTACTAATATAAATCCATTACTATTATTATTGGCACATCCCTGAATCAGTTATGCCTATTTATGAAGAATGCTTGGAGCCCACGAAAATGAGACATTAATGTATATTTTTGCACTTTCTGGAATTAAAAAAAAATTGCTGTTTGAATGCAATTTTTTTAATCTATAAGTCTGTGGTACTAGCTAAATTAGAAATGGTTTGCTTCTTGAGAACGGCAGGTACATGTACAAAATTGTTTACCTGAACTCACGACTATCCTAATCAGCCTCCGAGCCCAGAGGTCAGCCTCTCAGTGGAGCTTTTACTGGATGAATTAAAGGGCTTCAGGCTGGCATTTTTCTTCGTTCCACCAGTGGATGTCAACAGTGGAGTGAACAATGTCAGGGAGCTTCCACCACTGCTGTCTTTGTTGAACCTGTTCTGTGAATTCCATGCCCCAGTAAACATGTTAAGAATGGCTGAATAAGGCAATAAATGGAATTATATTATTGTGGCTCTTATGTACCTTCTAATTACACATTTGCAGCCTTGTGTTCACATGCTGTATAGCTGTGAAATGCCTAAAGATGACAAATATCAGGGCAGCACCTTTCACACCTCCCATGTGTCTTAATCTGAAAAAGTGATCCTACAGCACTGGGATCAAAGATGTTTAATTTCCTACAGGCTGGTGCACTGTGGTTGCCTGATTTTGAGGTTTAACAAGCTGCAAGTGCCAACTGAAGGCATTTTTTCTCCAGATGTGGACTGTTTTATAACTCTTCCCTCCAGGTAGATTATCCATTTTGTAGTATTTTGGAGCAGGTCTCATGAGACTGCCTTTCCCCCATGGGGTATCTTTCCTTTATGTAGCAGTCCATTTTTATTAAACCTTCTAGAAACTAAATGGGACCTCTTTACCACATGAAGTTTGGTTGAAATTGAAAGGTGGATTAGAAAGTTACTAGGACACATGTAACTTTACACACATGTAAGCAAACAAATCCTAACACGTTAGCCGTGATTTTTATCTAAAACTAGACAGAAAGGGAGTACAAGTGTGGAGGCAAAGGAGTAAGCGAGAAGTAAAAGACAGTTTTGCTCTACTGTTCACTGACTGATGTCTAAAAACATTATCAGCACTTACAGTTTGAGAGTTAAAAGTAGTTTGGGGGTAGCATATACTGAATGAAGAGTGGATTATAATGTCTGGGGTGGCATGCATGTATTGTGTGTGTGCGTGTATATATATATATACACGTGTGTATGCCTATATATGTATATACTTATATATATACACCTTATAACTGTGGCCTTTCACTACCTGAAAGGAGCGTGCAAGAAAGTTGGAGAGAGACTATTTACAAGGGCATGTAGAGATAGGACAAGGCAAATGGTTTTAAACCAATAGAGAGTAGGTTTAGATTGGATATTAAGAAGAAATTCTTCCCTGTGAGGATGTTGAAGCACGGGAAACAGTTGCCCAGAGAGCCCTGGCTGCCCCATCGCTAGAAGTGTTGAGTATTCCAGTTTTAGAAGGGAAGGATGCTTTAACGTGTCTAAAAAGTCTTATGAGATGCACAAGTTTTTAGCCTTAAAACCAATTATAATCAAATTGAAAACATGGAGTTTACAGTTTTCTAAAATTTGCCCCTGCTATGGGTGTCTTCTTCTACATTTGAATTTGAATGTATGGAAGCGAAGATTCCCAATTGTCTACTACATCTGCTATCTCTTGTCTATTTCTCTTAAATATTATTTTGATAAAATGGACAATGATCAAGTTTCATCCCTTGTAATGGGAACAAACAGCTTTTATAGTGTTTTTCAGCGTACATTTTTACCAAAGGCAATCACAAGTGCTGTTGGATGGCACCCTTGCCAGTGCTCCCAACTTCTCTCTACAGATCGATTCACCTGTGTCATTCCAATGGCAAGTCCCACCTGGCAGTTTCTGTACCTGTGGTGCCTGCAGATAGTTCACACAGAATGCTGAAGGCTATGACTGACAGAAAAAAGCAGAAAATGGATTGCGCAAATATTTTTTATTTGTTGGCTAGGAGGAAGAAATAATGTTAACCTGACATAAATATCTGTACAGATATTAAAGCTTTTTAGCCACAAAAAAAAAAAAAAANCTTTTTAACCAAAAAAAAAAAAAAAAAAAAAAGGAATAGAGATAATTCTACTTTAAGCAATTTTTATTCCAACCTCCAAAGTTCAGTGTAACCTTTCATACATGAAATAACATATGCAGGTATATTTATATATATATATTTTTTAAGAAGTAGAAAGTTGAAAAACATAGTTTTAAAAATAGTGAAAAGGCTTTTACTTCTGCCTAGCCTGACTTGTAATGTGAGCATCAAGTATGGCCAAAGTGAAAAGTCAGTCAAGTGAAATGACAAGGGTTGCTTTTCATTGAGGCAAGAACAAAGGTTACTTACTTTTTCTTTTGTGCAATATAGATGGCAAGAGAATGTACTAGGCTGGCAGTGAGAGAGAAGATGACAAGTATTTCACAGGAAAATGGGAAATGTCAAAGAGAAAAAGAGGTTGCAGTTTCAAAAAAGGGAAAATCAAGGGACAAAGCAAATAAGGATGGGAAAAGAAGTTACTCAAGAACGAAAAAGGAAGCAAGAATTTGAAAGAACATTGGGTAGATTTTTTGGTAATTTAATCATAGCTTTGTTTGCTGTCTTCACTCAAACTCTTCACATTTATGCCAGCAATACGTAGTTCAAGGGAAAAAACCACTCTGGAATGGGAGACATGATTGAAAATAAAAGAAAAGGGTGTGGAAGCGAGAACACACCACATTTAGGGCACAGAATGTAATTTAATTTATGTTCCAGAAACACACACGTATTTCCATAACAGATGGTTTTGGGTATCTAACTTTGGGTGAAAGGGATGGGATGGCTGGTTATTTTGAGCACTTGTTATATTGCTATTACTAGATAATGACCCTGGATTATGTAGTTAAATATTAGAGTTGCCATGGTTGCTAGCTGTATCTTATATTCTTAGCACTGGCTGGTTATCTCTTTTTCCTCCCCCAGACAATTCTAATATAACTCTACAGAAAATATCATTCGATCACCACCTGGTTTAGGATCATTCATTTTCTTGGCCATGGATATGATTTCTTTTCCTTCTTTTACACATTACAGTAGATATAGAATCATGGAATTGTTAAGGTTGGAAAAGACCTTCAGGATCATCAAGTCCAACCACCAACCCAGCACCACCTCCCTGTGCACCGTTGCACTTTGTCCTCGAGTGCCACCTCCACATGTTTTTTTAACACCTCCAGGATGGTGACTCCACCACTTCCCTGGGCAGCCCATTCCAGTGCTTGACAAACCTTTCAATTAAAAAGTTTTTTCCTAATATCTAATCTGAACCTCCCCTGGCACAACTTTACGCCATTTCCTCTCACCCTGTCCTTTGTTCTCTGGGAGCAGAGCCTGACCCCCACCTGGCTCCACCCTCCTGTCAGGGAGTTGTGGAGAATGAGAAGGTCTCCCTGAGCCTCCTTTTCTCCAGGCTGAGACCCACCCCCCCCCAGCTCCTTCAGCTGCTGCTGGTGCTCCAGACCCTTCCCCAGCTCCATTCCCTTCTCTGGGCACACTCCAGCCCCTAAATGTCTCTCTGGTAGTGAGAGGCCCAGAACTGGACTCAGGACTCAAGGCGTGGCCTCAGCAGTGCCCAGCACAGGGGAATAGTCACTGCCCTGGTCCTGCTGGACAAGCTATTGCTGATAAAATCCAGGATCCCAGTGGCCCTCTTGGCAAATGACATGCAGTGGAGATGTCTGCTTAATTTTGTGGGAGCCTTTCTTATGTTTTAGCTTGCTCTCGTGACCATAGGACTGTTTCTAAGCTTTTTAGTCCAGAGGATTTCTCCAGGTACACTGTTTCTCGAGTGTCTTTCCCAAAACTGTGAAGACAAGTAGTTTTCAGACTTCCAGGTACTTCAGAAAAATATTGGTGTAAACCTTAAAGGCAACTTTTTAGTTCAGTAATTTTCACATTCTAGACCTGTTTTTTCATCATCTCACATGTATGAAAAATATATGTTACTTGCCAAATACTAGAAATTAAATTGCAGCTTTTCTAATACAAAGAGAGACCTCCTTTTCTAAAGGAAGTGTCCTTGCCTTTGGAAGGTCCTTTCCAACTCAAACTATTCTGTCATTCTCTGACCTTTTATGTGCTGGCATCTGAGACACATTTTCACTTACATTAAAGCAGACTTTAATGTCTTTAGTGATGTTTTTAAATTAATTAGTAGACTTTGAACATACAAGGACAATCTCCTCAGACAGCAGTTACCTTACAGTGTCTCATAACTCCCCCTAATGTGAAAGCCATGCCAAATACAGGAAGAGAAAATGACCTTATGGCCACCAGTACACACCAGTTGTAGGGGAAGATACTGTACTGCCAGAGATGCGTGATCCTGGATACCTTGTTCACAATGGGGGAAAGACAAATCTGATTCTTCGTATTCTGGAAACTGTTTTCCTTGTGTCCAGTCCATCTCTAAATACACTCATTTCCAGACAGATTTATCTGCTTAGTCTGCCACTTTTCTTTGTATTTATTCCTTGTGAATAAGAGTGTTAAGGAGCTCTGTTCTCCGTGTGTTCAGTCATTAAGGCCAGAACAAGAGAAATAATTTCGCTAAGACCATGCTGTGCTTTTCTCCTGCTTTGGCATGGCTTGTGGTTTATTGGTTTATGATGGAAATCACTAATGTTGCCTCCCAAACCCCTCCCCAAAAAAGAACACTTCAAGTGCACGTTACAGATTGTCTCAAAGCTTTGAGTACCTCAGCACTAGTTTAGAAAATACCTTATCAATACTGTTAATATTTAAACTTGGGGTAACCATTAACGGAAAACACAGATTACACAGTGCCACATCTATTTATTAAGCATCCACAACAAAGTCTAGATGGTACAAGAGCTTAGTATGGAGTTCTTTAACCTCTGAAAGCTAAGTTCAAATCTTGGATTAGATCAGATGTAAATGTTAGTTACTGTCCTCATCCTTTTGTGAGCTCCGTAAACTACACCATTCATAACATTTAGCAGTTCCCTGGTACTCTAATTTTAGATCTGTGGCAGGCTGACAGTATTAGTCTGAAACATCACCCTATCCCGTAAACAGGTGTTGATCCTGATGGGAAGGGAATAAGTAGGTTCTGCTGACTCAGAAGTGGGCAATTTTACTACCTCAGTGCAAGGAAACTGCTTTCTGTGAGGGAGGTACGAGATTGTGGGCTACAGCAATGAGTATATTTTGATTTCAATGCATTTAGAGTTTGATAGCAAAGCTAAATCCTGGGGAGGAGGGAGGGAAGTTATCCATGCTGCTTGAATATTACTGGAGAGCAGCATGAAAGCCATGCCTGCACGGAATGTCATCAAATCAGAACTGACATTCATTGATAGAGCTGTCTGAGTTTGCATGCTGTCTGTGCCTCTCCTGGCTCAAGTCCAGAGTAGTCAATACCCTTCCTTTTCAAGTACTGAAAGTCCCCACCTGCTTTTAACTGCTGATTACCTATTAGTGTGTTCACTGCATCTCCCTTTTAAGAAGCTCATGAGTGTAAGAAAAGTAAGGATGAATGATTCTGAATTCATTTGTTTGGACACTTCTGATTTAACAGTCTGTAATTTGAAAGAGCTTAATTTAGCCCTTCAGTCCAACATTGCACCAGAGAATAATTGCAAAGAAATATTGCAGAAGTTCTCATTTGGTCTCCAGAGACAAAAGTCTTCCAGAGGAAGTCCAGAGAGACTGGGGGAAAAAGAAAAAAAAAGGCAACTGAAGTTGTAAAACCTCATTGTCCCTGAATGTATTTCTCACCCCAGAGGTCTCCTCCATGGCCTCTGGCCCATGAGTAAGAGCTGTCTAGCAAGATTGCCTTGCCCTCTTTGAAAATTGGTTGATCTAGAATGGCCCAGCCACAGTGAAATGAAACTCTTAGTGGCTTGCTGTGTTTAAAACTTGTACAGCTATGTTGTGTTAAATGTAAACAGAATGCTACTGAGGAAAAATACCCTCTTGATGTTTTGTCTCAAAGGCCTGACTGAATGGTCCTGTCACCCAGTGAAAGGAAAAAGAAGAGTCTGCTGCAGCATAGCTGCTCTGCATTACCTCAGTTGTATAAAACAAAGACTTCATATAGGAGGATGCCTATATGCTGCCTCTTTGGGATGATTTTAAATTTCTGTACTGGCTGCTAGCTCTTCTCTCTTTTTTTTCCTTTTATTTTTTATCTAAGGGAAGCACAGGTGGTAGAAATGGCTGTGCCAAGGGTCTCTTCTAACTTGTGACTCCTTGAACTGCAAGTGACTGTGACTGTAAACAGTCAACTAAACCATGGGCAAACTCTGCTGTCACTGAAAGCTGCAGTAAAGACTGAGGAGGGTCAAACTGATCCTAAAAGAAGGCCAAACAGAAGTGTTTTTCAAAAGCCAGATTTACAGTTTTGCTTCTCTAAGTGGTAGCTTTGCAGCTACAAGTAACGTAAGTGATCAGCAAACACAGAAATGTTATCTTTTCGTGAATACTCTGACCTGTGGGAATAGAATTTCTGATCTGTAGGAATTTCCTGTCTGAAAGCACTGGTCTAGCCTGACAAGACGGCTCCTTTAAGGACTGCAGTGAAATCTATCCACTATGAAGGCATTAACAACTTCCCACTGATGATCTACAAGGATTGTTTTGACATGACTGAGAAATAAAGTCACAGGGCTGTGAACAGTTAAAAGATTAACTAATCTCTGAGATAGAATGATCAAAAGAACCTTTTAGAAGAGACTTCCTGTAACGAGTGAATTTTTGACTTAAAGGGAAAAAAAACCCCAGAGGTCAGGCTAGCCTGGTGGGTGAGTAAAGGGAGAGCAATTAGATACTCTGTGAATTACTCGTGCCTTCAGTATGTTTTAAGACGTCTTTTATCTTAACTTGTGCTGAGGTAATTTCAGTTGATACTGTACAGGAAACTCCAGCTCCTGGCCAGCTCTGGGAATACAGGGCACTGTGAGACTCCATCCAAAAGAAGCCACAGCTTAAATCATCCTGTGTCTGCAATTAAGAGGACCAGGAGGGGTCAGGTTTGCAGCTATATCGCTCTTCCTCAGCAGCAGAGCTAAGGTCTGAGCCTAAACACATTATAGAAACAATATAAGTATTTCAGATTCAGTGCCTAGTACTTACTGGATTTGTTTGTAGTAGAGAAAAGGAAACTAGACACTCCACAGAACTTACTGATTCTAACCAACCAAACAAAAACACCTCCCTCTCTTTCAGTGATATCTGGTATCGAGAGAAAAATAAATTGTTATTCTTCTGTCAAAGTATTAGCAAGTCATCTCCAGGAACTTGATTCTCCACCGTGAACTGCGTGTTCAACTCTTACTGATGTTAGAGATCACAGAATCATACAATCAACAGAATGGTTTGGATTGAGAGGGACATTAGAGCTCATCCAGTTCCACCCCCTGCCATGGGCAGGGACACCTTCCACTATCCCAGGTTGCTCCAAGCCCCATCCAACCTGGCCTTGAACACTTCCAGGGATGGGCCAGCCACAGGTTTTGGGCAACCTGTGCCAGGGCCTCACCACCCTCACAGGGAAGAATTTCTTCTCAGTATCCCATTTCACCCTGCTTTCTTTCAGTTTAAAGCCAGTCCTTTGTCTTGTCACCTGTCCCTCTCCTGAAGAGTCCCTCTCCAGCTCTGTTGGAGCCCCTTTTGGTACTGGAAGGGGCTCTAAGGTCTCCCCAAAGCCTTCTCTCCTGCTGAACAGTCCCAAAGACAGACACATGAACACAGCATTTTTCAGGTTCGGTCACTGAACAGCAAACCTATCAGAGATTTTGGAAGGTTCATCTTTTAAAGGGAAAAAACAGGACTTTAAAAAATTAATTTTCTAGGTTCTTGTTTCACACAAGTTTAAGTAATACAAAGTAAGTTAACAACCCACAGCCCATCTTTGACCTAATACATGACAACAAATTTTTGCCTCCTGCCATTTTTTAATATTTGGTGGGGGGTTTTTTATAATTGTCAGAAAGGAGCTGATTGCCAGACTGGAACAAGTGGAAAAAGAAAGCATGGATGCTGCTCAGCTGGCTAAGGAGTATGCAGAACTGACGGAGGAGAACCGAACACTAAAGCTGGCCCAGACGCAGTGCGTGGAGCAACTGGAAAAGCTCAGGATACAGTACCAAAAAAGACAGGGTTCCTCATAACTCCCAACTAGCTCATGTGAGGCAGTTCATACAGGATTGGTCCTGTGCTAGAAAGAGATTTTAAAATAAAGATCTGTTTAATATGTTACAACACTTTACTACAGATACAGAGTACGTAGAAGTCTATATTTGATTTAATGCTTGCCACCCAGTAGCTTAATATAATGGATATTTCATCCATTATATAATGGATGTTTTATTTCAAGTAATGTGATTGAAGTTAATCTATCCCCATTATATGTTCTGGTGGATCAGGTTTCTTTTCTAAACATATTTCTTCCAATTTAAGAAGATATGGACACACTAGAAAATTATATAAATAGTCTCTGTGCTGGAAATTTGGATCATACTAAGGCATACAGCAGGCACAATGTTAATATATGGAATATATGTATGTTAATTTTAGTTTGGTGAATTCTTTTTAAATTATTTTCCTCATGCCTAAAGTGTTTGGAAGTTATCTTGAAGCAGATCTCCTCACTGGTGAAAACTATATTTCATGTCAACTTCACACTGTTGTATAAAATCTGAGAAATTGCACATTAAAAGTTGAAGTAGCAAAATCATTTTATATCAAACAAGTGCACTGCCAGTGATAATTTGCAAGTTATAAAATTAAAAGGAAACAGATGAGATCAAACTTTCCTTCCTCAAGTGTAAAGATTACTTGAGAGTCTTTTTATTGTATTTTTGGCATGCAAGAAATGAAAAATTAATGTAAGAATCACAGTTTCATCATAGTTTCACCTAAGACTATGTCAGTAAAATTGTTGTGAGGATCTTTTGTTCTTATTTTCTGGTCTGTTTTGAAACGTAAGTGGCTGTAATTACAGACAGGAGTTCCGTGATACACAAATAACCGGGAACTAAAATGTCAGTTTTACTTGCTCTATTTATCCCTGTATTTTCTTAGATCAACTGAAAAATCTTTGTTATACTTCCATTTCTATTCATACAGCAGTTTTTTCATTAAAAGTGGATGTAGAAAAGCCCTTTTATGCTCTGAATGTTCTCAAATCACCTTGTATTTTAAACTCTGCTTGACAGATGCAGATTGTTACATCTTCATGAGCTTGGAATTCAACTTAATGTGTTATTAGTAATGAAATGTGTCTTAGTAATTGAAAACTGTGAACTTAAGATTTCCACCAGAACTTTAGCTTTGATTATTATCACTAATCTATAATGAAAATGGAATTTCATGTTAATCAGAACAATTCCTGGCAGCAAAGGAGACAAAAAAAGAATTACAAGCTGCCCATTATTTCTCTGTGCTAAGCGCCTACAGTATTCCCTGCAGCATAGGTGTGAAAACTGGCTCTGCGTTACTCCAAGCACCTGGTACTGCAGCAGGAGAGCATGAAGAGGTAGCAGGAGAGGACAACCTTGTTTCCACTTCTCCTGAGCCACCAGGGCAGTGTCAGCATCAAAACCTGGCACTGCTTCCTCGTGTACCTGGGAAATCACCACTCTTGAGGCATGCACTTCCTGCTGGGATGCTCCCTGAGCCGTGTAACACTGTATTTATTCCTCTTTCCTTATTATCTGAGGATCCAATTTTCACTGTACCTTGTGGAAGTTGAAGAGGGAAAAAAAACATAGTTAATAAAAACCACTTGGAATATCGGGCCTGGAAGTGCTGGAAAAGCCTTGTTTGAGTTTTGCACTGGTGGGAAACATAACCTGAAGAGACATCAGAGCTTTGCTTTGCACACAGAACACCAGAGAATCTAGAATGTACTTTTTTTTGACCTTTGTTTATGTGTTTTGAGCAAGAGAATTCTCACTTTAAAATAGTTTGTCATTTTAGACAAAGGTTTTTCCATCTAGCCTTGAAAACATCATCCAGTCGTATGATTTCAGTGAATTCATTGAAAACGATATAAAGTACATAAAATTAGTTTATTGACAGACTGGCTTTGGATGCAAATGGATCAGACAGCAGACCTTTATTTACAAATAACTGTGTTCACCTTGAAATTTTCTATTTAAGTGCAGCCACTATGCTTTAGATATCAGAAAAATAACAGATCATATGCTGGGAGAAAAACCTGAGGGAGAGCCACAGTCATGTGGAGAAGGAAAGCTTGTGCCTTATTTGTGACAATCAGCACTTTGAGTATGGGAGTATGTTTTTCCTAACCTGTAGGTACTGGCCAGTATAGAAGAATTCAGGAAATATTTTACAGATGTGCAGACACCATATTTTTGGTGTGGTCCAGCTTACCAGCCTGGATAAATATAAAATTCTTAAACCATCCCAAACTAATTCAAGTCAAAGATTTCTATTCAACTTGGACTGTAGCTATGTGCAATCAAATTTTCCTCCTGCTTTTAGTTATGGTGAAAGTAAAAAAATAACAGCCTTGTATGAACATATTGCCCGCATGCATGCTCATGTGCCTGAGAGCAGTGACTCAGAGAAATTGTATCACAATACAAATGAGTAAAACTGATATAGAAGTACCAAGGAAGAAAAATTAAAGTATCTCTTGAAAACTATTTTTAAAAGAAAAAATAGTTGGGGAAGTGGGATTCAAAGGCAGGAAGGTAGGGAAATGGAATTTTCCAAAAATATTTATAGGCAAGTTAAATTAAAATGTAGCATAGTCAACATAACCCAGAAAATCATCCAGGTGTTGAAAAGAGTAAAGGTAGCCAGAACAACCTTCTGAGAGGTAACTGCTGTGTCTATCATCCATCTCCTGATTTGTTTATCAAGAGCATAATAGTGAGAAATATTTCACATTCAGTAAGTCTCTGATTTTGACATGCTGAGTTTTTCTCTAGATACAGTGGAGCTCTGCTGACTAAATAGCTGAAATTAGGCTTTTTAATAAAGCATTTATCATATTGATCCTGTGTTTTCCAAGTAGACAATATGATTTGTGCCCTGGTTGAAGTGGTCTGCACGTTAGGTCCTGTTGTATGTATCTTGCTATAAAAACAAGTTTTATACAATTATTTCAAAGATGGTTTTACATTGTATTTCACCCAAGAACTTAGAACCCTGTTTCAGCTTTTGAGATCAAGTGCCAGTGAAAGGTTCAGCTTTAAAACATGTGACTACAGCATGTGAGAACTGCAGTTGTATTACAGACAAAGTGTATTTCTTGCTGTTATGTTATCTAGATTATTCAGGTTAGCAAAGGTAAGCATGCCACTACCATGGTAAAAGCATTTGCTTCAAACCACTTAACAGTGAAGTACATGGGTTTAAAATAGAAACAAGACCTGTGCTTTCCATTTTCTATCATTGCTAACTAACTTCCTTCCATTGTAAAGAATGCTGAACAAACTCAATTTAAGGCTTCCAGTTAGCAAGGATATGACTCATGCGGTCTCAAAACAGCCAGAGCTGAGGGTGACTTGACACTTGGAAAGTCTCGAAGATGAGGACCTGTGAGTTTGAGTTCGGTGTCTTTTTTTTTTTCAAATGTTTCCCTTTCCAGGATTACCTCTATTCTGTCTGGTTTTGTGAATTAATGATCTTTGGAAGTGTGTCACCTTCCCCCAGAGGCTTTATTGCCATCTAGGCCTTTGTGAGCATTACACACTGCTAATAGTGGGGACAAATAGGCACGGGTGGGACAGAAAGGTGTTCTCAGCCTTTCTTTGGGTCGTGTGGTTGGGGAGCTCTGCCTTGTGACCCTTTGCTGCTCCATCTCCAGTCACAGAACACCTTGCAGAAATGAGCTAGTCACAGTCTTAATCATGAAGCCACTTGGTGTTTTTCCCTACCTAAAATTCCTTTCTTGATCAATGCACAAAGTGGAAGTGTCTAAAGGAACAGGGGAGACTTGTCTGGAGGAGTCTTGCCTCTCTTTCTGTGGGGGGTACAAGACGTGCAATGGTGGAAGAAACGGGCTGCAGGGAAAGGAAGTTTGGTCCAGGCAGTGATATAACAGGAAGAGCACTGGCCCTATCCAGCAGGACTGTGAGGAGAATTGAGAAAACCTGGGTGCTGGCATGACTTTTCTCTCCCATCCTCATACCTCCACAGTCATACCTGTGCACCCACAGCTCTGAGAGTCTTCTCCCTCCTGGTGGAATGTCATGGCATGCACATGCGTGGATGATATGGTGATACATAACCTTGGAAAACCGATGATGAAACTATTAACTATCCTCATGACAGGCCTGAAAGGCGTGCAGCAATGAAAGACTAAGGCTGAACAAGTACCTAAAAGCTGGGCCCTGTTGTCCATCTTGATGGACTTCTCTGGCACAAGAGCAGACACTGACTGCATGACTGCACCATGGTGCACATTATGGAGGGAGGGAAGGCGGCAAAGAGGAGTTGGAGGGGCAGCCTCGACCTCACCATTTCCTTCCCTGAATCGCTTGGTTTTGCAGTGTTAAACTGGGAGTTATCATGATGATCTTTCATGTGCACACCAAAACTGTGAGGCTGACACTTTAAACTCAAAGTAGATTATTTTGTAAGAATCTACCTTGCTTGGGACAGTGCCAGCAACCTCTAGGTTCTTCAGTGCTCCTTACAAGTAATGTCATGTGTTACTCATACCCATATGAATGAAAGATGACAACCATTCACAAATCACTGTTATCCTCAACCCAGGCTTCCTGCACTGCATGGTCCAGTGGTTTATTCTGTAGAAAGCACAACATTTAGCATATGAGTCACTCTGCTTTTCTACACACCAATTATCAGTTCCCCCTTCTAAACCTCAGTTCCTTTAATTCCCCCTGACCACAGTCCATCCCTACTGAGTAAGCAGCATCAGCCTAGAGCTCAGATCCAGTTGGCTGGCAACCCTATGACATGGTCTGATGACCATGTGCTCAAGGTGGTTTCCAAATGCTACATGTGATGTTTTGTAGTTCAGTGCTGGTACGTGGCAGCAAGGAATTCTACCAGCCTGCAGATGTCTGCTGTGACAGATGCTTGGTTTCCTTGAACTGGTTAGAAAATACGAGAGGCAGTCTGTAGATTTAGTTATTTGTCTGAATCTTATACTAAATTTTAATACAGGAATTAGGGAAACGAAATGAGGATGTGTGTGCTGATGTAACAAATGTGCAGCCAGATGCCAAAGTGTGCTTTGGGTACTTAGAATGAGTTAAGTGATATGAGAACTGTAAGTGATGGAAAGGAAGTAGGTACAGCTAGGAAGAGGAACTGATGAGTGAGCTGTTGCCTTAACTGCTTGCTTTCTGACTGCTTATGGCTTGCACCAATAGAATGTATAGGCTGTTGTCCTTAGCTCAACATTAAAAAGCTTTTGTTTGGATGTTTCCCAACGCTTTTCCAAGCCTGGTTTACACTAACACTTTATACTGGAATATTTACTTCATGCAGGTTATGTTTTTGTCAACTATGTCTAGAATTAACAGAGTTATGATGTGATACAGATGTCAGAGCATTGCAGATGGTTCTCTACAGAAAGAGGAATAACCAGTATCAGGATATGACTGTATTCTGCTAATCATAGAATCATAGAAAACCTTGAGTTGGGAGGGTGCCTTAAGGGTCATTGAGCCCAATTCTATCCCAACAGCTGTATTTGCATTAAAGATAAATAAAGCCTTGATAAATAGCCTATGCAGAGTAAAAACTGCACTGAAGCCAGAGCACTTCAGTACTGAAATAACTGCAGCCCCAGTAACGGGCTTTTTCTGCTTTTACTACGCAAGTAGAGTTTGGTGCTTTTATGAACTAGATCCCCAGTTTCCCACATGAAGGGATAGCAGTGCGATGTTCTGTGACTGAAAAACTTTCACCTCTGTCTTGTAACTTTCTTACAAGTGTATGACAAATCTCAGTGCATAGCCCAGATTGCCTTGTGGCCGCAGACTTCTCCATAGCCATTTCATCACAGTGCTCTCCCCAGCTTGGGCCTTTGAGTCTCACCTTCCTCTGTTGTGTGTGGGCAGCTGAAATAACTCAACCACTCTGAACTTTTTAAGAGCAGTCAGAAGCAAATGCATCATTTAACATTACCTGCTAAGAACCTTGACTGTCTTGTGGTCAGACCTTTTTGTACTCCTGGTCTGCAAGTATGTCAGTATATATGTTCACTGATTAGATGTCAGTACAAAAAAATACAAATGTTAGTATTCATGGAAGACAGAGGCACATTCAGACATACTCCTATAAATGCTGTTCTAAGTAATAGATTTATTCAGGGTGTACCCTCCATGGCTGTGAAAATAAAAGCCAGCTACTCACATATAAAGAAGTACCTCCTGATGGATTATCTGTGCCAAGAATGCAAACACTTCTTTTTGAAATAATTTCAGAAAAGGAGTATTCTTTCAAGCAAAAAAACCCAAACCACCCACATTACAGTTCCCAGCTAATATAAATTACATCCAGCTATGCACTAACTGCTGAAAATGTGCTTAAATCTATTTATAACCCTTCAAATAGCTCTCGTTAATTTACGTTGGTGGAACAGGCCCTTACATTTGACTGAGCTCCCTCTAGTGGGTAATGAGACATTATTATTACAAAGCAGAGATACCTAAGAAAATGTACTTTAACGTTTGTCCAAGTGGAGCTTTATTTATTTGTTTATAGCAAATAATTTTTTATATAACTAGGTATAGGTCAGTGTACAAATTTATCACTATCTGATCACATCTGAAACTACCCAAAGAGTGATATCCAATATTTTAAAGATACTAGAGATACTTCAGTGGAGGTGTAGATTTCCACAACACCTAACACTGAACAGCACCTAACATGAGCACATGAGTGGAATGAGTTCTGGCATCCTACAGAAGCTGAGAGAGCTCATAATTAAAAATTATTACTGCAACTGAAAGAGGGTAGGTTTAGGTTAGATATCTGGAAAATATTCTTCCCTGTGAGGGTGGTGAGGCCCTGGCACAGGCTGCCCAGAGAAGCTGTGGCTGCCCCATCCCTGGAAGTGTTCAAGGAAAGGTTGGACAGAGCTTAGAGCAACCTGGTCTAGTGGGTGGTGTCCCTGCCCGTGGCAAGGGGGATGGAACTGGATGACCCTTAAGGTCCCTTCCAACCCAAACCATTCTATGATTCTATGATTCTATCAATTCTCTGTTTGTCTAAACTACTTTTGGAGTTCAGCTGGATGTATGTGCCTGGAAATCTGGCCTATATGGCTTTAGACAGCACTGACCGACTGCAGGCACTTTGCAGTGCTTCTTTAATGGTACAATAACTAAGAGTGAAATACGCTTTAAATAACACGGTACAGAACAACTGACGAACGTGCCTCTTTTTTGCTGGTAAATTTCAGTATGCTTTAAATCTCATAAACCCTGGTATTATTGAGTGACCCATTTCTAAAAGAAAGCACAAGTGTTCTCTTCCTATTTTTCTCTTTGTATTTAGGTTAAGTAATCTGAATAGGGAAGTGTCAGGCTTCGGAAGAGTGTCCTAATGCATGGGCAATGTTCCAACCACAGTTTGAGTTTCAACAACCCAAAGTGGTTGTGCTGGAATATTAGGATTGCTTTACCAGTAATGAATTTAGTGGCTCTTGCACATCGCACAGTCTATTTGAACGAACTTGGTTTTGGAAAATCTGGGTTCCTAGAACATTCTGAAAGGAAAAAGAGCAGAAAAAGCGTGCTACTAAGTTCGGTCTTCTACTTTAGCTGCTTCAGAATTCACCTTCAATAAATAAAAAGAGGTTTATGTTTTGTCATTTGGCTGAAACATGGTAAGAGGCAAAATTCTAGTTACACTGTATTTAAAGGTGAGACATGAAGATGAAAGATAAGGAGGGTTTTACCAAAGACACCATTTTTACTGGCAGTTTTTACGATCTTTGTATCTCCTGAGTATGACTGTATGTGCAGTGTTTTCAGATGTTTATGATATTCTTCTAATCCTGTAAATTCTGTTCAAGGGAATTTCAACTCACAGTTTGACTGCCAGAGTAAATCTACCACTATATTACTGTCCAAAAGGAAATCATCACTGAATGTTTATCATGAGAAAGTGGCATTTAAAAGTGCTTAATGTTGCTTTTGAAATGAAAGTGTCCAAGTCTAAATGAGCAAGACTGCCTGGTAAGAAATCAGCAACGCCAAAAAGGCACCACATGGTAAACTGGATTTAGGCTCTGGTTCAAGACAGCACTTACCGTGGGGCACTGTGGCCACATCAAACAAACCTCTTGAACATATACCTAACTTGAAGCAATGAGTAGTTCCCACTGATTTGCCAATAGGATTATTCAAATTAGGTTTATTCATGCACTGAAGTGTTTTGCTGGATTGAGGCCAGAAAGACCAGTGCCTCAGCTTGAACCTTGACAGTTTTGGGATTCATTGGAATTTAATTACATGCTTGGAGTTTTCATACACTGCGCTGCAGCAGGGCCTTTCCATTGAGCTGTCTGTCAGGGGGCTAAAAAGATCTTCACAGCATCTAATAGCAGGGAGGACCTTCATGTGGTAAGGTGCATACAAAACCATCTTACTGCAGCACCGTGAGCTGGGTCTAGATCCAGCTGCAGCTGCCACACAAGCTAGAAGCTTGTAAAGCAGAAGTAGTGAACAAAACATTCTCTTTGTCATTCCTGGTAAGCACATTTGTTCCCACTCACACAACTGCAGCCATGCCAGCCTATCTGAAGTAACTCTGTAGGGTCATTATTGGAATCATATGAGTTTAAAAAGAGAAAAAGCAAGCAAACACAGAAGAAAGGTCAAGTATTTACAAAGCACTATAAAATACTTCTAGAAATTGCTCTTAACTGGAAGACCAATAGCATAATACTATTAAAAATTTTAGAAATGCTCCTCTTGCTTTGCTTTTTTTCAGAAAAACGTAGCAGAAATACTGGACTAGGACAAAAATGGCATGGGTGTCTGTCAGGTCCCATTCCTCCTTTTCTCTCTCTTCATATACCCCTCTCTGTTCTTCCAGCAAGAGGAAATCTCAGCTGCTTCAAAGATGAGACAGAGAAATAACATGTTTCCCACAGCTGTGGTTGTGGCACCCTTTCGCTGGAGAAAGTACCTTCTGCTTTTGATGCAGGAACTGGGCAGAGGAGGAGTGCTTGGACTAAAGGTGGGACCTCTGCTCTCCACATGAATTGCTGCTTGAATTTGGATGTGTGATAAGCAAATGAAATTTTCAGTTTGCATGTGGTAAGTAAAGATGTAGAGCTAAAATATTTCCCAGCTGAACTTACTCTGTAACCCAAGAACTTTGATGCATTGGCAACAATTCAGCACACAGATCTCTCTCCTCACAAATGCACACTTCACACAGGCATACATGGCCACAGACAATTTTGCTTGTGACTTCATCTCACAATTTGATTCTCCCATGCTGTCAACGCCATTCCTTTGGTCTTTGTAAATTGTGAAGGAAGAATATATCAAGTTCAAATACAAAATAATCAAAAATCTGAACCTAGGAAGGAAGAAGACTCTGCCTTTAAATTTGGCTTGAACTTGTTGCTACTTTTCTGATCTGCTAATCAGAATCACCAAACAATACTAATCAAAACCAAAGCTTTGCCTTCTTTTTCCCTTTCCTTCCCTTCCCTTC
>VZTD01002226.1:440-95069 GCA_013397725.1 Rhagologus leucostigma
CACTCGCTGTGTCAGGTGGGCCCAGAGGTGCTGCAGCACTCAAATGCATTTGCCAATGCAGCTCCTGCTGCCTGGGTGAAAATCGACTGAGACAAGGAGCCTGGGAGGACACGGGCTTGGCAAGAGCCACTCTGCAGCTGAAACCTCCAGGATGCCACAGTGTGCCCCGCTGGACACTGCCTGTGCCTGGGGTTCAGAGCAAAGCAGACGCTTGGTTTGTCTGTGCAGTCCCAGGCTGCTGCTGGCTCCCAAATGAGCGATTGCCAGGAGATGTGTGCAGAGCTGCCTGGGCTCCCTGAGCAGGCCCGGCAGGAGCTGCAGCACACGGGGTGGCAAGGCAGCCTTGCGAGGCTGGGAATGTCTTGGTGCCGGCCCAGAGGGGGAATGGTGTGGGCTGAAAGGCTCCGTGTTTGCCAGGGTGTTCCAAAGGAAAAGGGAGAATCCTCCTGAACTCAGGCAAAGGGGACCTGCAGCCCACTGAGGCGGCTGCTCAGCACCTCCAGCACCAATCCAGTGCTAAGGAGCTGAGTCAGGGAATCCCAGAGTCCAAGACTGGTTTGGGGTGGAAAAGACCTTAAAGCCCATCCAGTGCCACCATTTTCCATGGGCAGGGACACCTTCCAGTAGCCCAGGTTGGTCTAAGCCCCGTCCAACCTGGCCTTGGACACTTCCGGGGATCCAGGGGCAGCCACAGCTTCTCTGGGCACCCTGTGCTGGGGCCTCTCCTGTTCCTCACAGGGCACAATTCCTTCCCAATAGCCCGTCTAACCCTACTCTCTTCTTCTCCTCCAAATGAAATATCCGAAGGGCAGAAAATGACAGCTAAAATAACCCCCTTAAGCAATCCCTTCACACAATCTTTTGGGTGTCTTGTGAGGGAAAACTAAAAGGAGGTGAAGAGTTTGGGGCAGTTTTCCAGACCTGAAGTGGAAGGAAGAAAACATATCAAAATTTTTTCTGGTCCCTGGAGATAAAAAATGTAGGCTGAATGTCTTATTTTACCCAGGTCTGAACTCTGACTCTTCTAAAAGCATGAACCCTTTGCCACAGTTTCAGATGTATTTGTATCCAAGGAAGCTACTGCTGCCACTGCTTAACTTCACCTAAATAAACATCTACTGCAGGGAGGAATTAGACTATGGCAAGTATTCCTCCCTAGGCAGGAAAATCAGCCTTTCAGCTTCAGTTTTGGTACGTCTTTACCCTTCAAAATGGAAATGTTTTATTTTTCACGGCTGTGAGTCTGGGCTGAGGCATCCTCCAGTAGTTCAACCCCTTCCCATCCTCACTGTGGAACACAATGGTACCTTTCTGTCCTGTTCGCGCACTGTGGGCAGGAGCTTCCTGAGGATGAAAAACAATCAGAAAATGTTACTGCCCTTTGCATTATTTTCCCTGCTGAGCCATATCTATTAAAGCTGCTGTTAGGGACTTCATTTACTCACAATGAGAGTTCTCTCTTCCTTTTGTCAGAGAACTCACCAATCTTGCTTCTACTAGATTACAAATCTCCCATAGCTTCCCTGGGACCTGGAATTCTTCTCTGCCTTTATGAAAACTGAAAGCAATCATTACCAAGCAGAACAGGATGGTGTTTTGAAGGAATTACAGTGGGTGCCACATTTGTTTTGATGGATGAAAAGGAAGTCTCACTTGAGGAGGGAAACAGTAATCTCTGCATAGCTTTAATGTAAAAACCAAGAGCTTTGGAGATAAATTTCACAGGAAACAAATCTGGTTGGAAAAAGGAGCTAATCCTAATATTACCACAGGACCAAGCCGCAGAAATGTACCTGGAGATGTGGCAGCAGGGCAGGCTGAGAAGACTGAATTCCTTAGGAAATGTTCTGTAATGTGCTGGAATTGGATATGAGACAGCAGCTGAAAGAAAAAAAGAAAAAGAATAAACAGGTTTTAGCTTTGAAATAACTCTGAGATTTGTGGCTGCAATAAAGAGTAAATACTTTTAAAATTCTGTTTATTTTTAATTCCAGTCTAGGTAAGTCCATCTGAAGCAGTTGAGCCTGGTCAAGCTGTAGATTTTCACTTGGATCTAATTCCAAACTCCAGATTCAAGGCAGGTCCCAAACTGAGGCTGAGTTTCACCCATTACAGTGTGAAAGAGAATGTGCAAAAAAACCCTCACGAGGTCATAACCAGCCGCGTTAAAACCACATTATTCCATGGCCTTTAATCAAAACTTGGTGAGGATAAGAGGTGAGATCTCTACAGGGACAACTGAGAGAGAGATCTATAGAGTTCTGTTTAGGATTTCTCTGTGAAATGAAATCAAAAGAAATAAAGAACAATTAATATGCCTGACACACCTATGTACCGTATGTGAAAATTATTCTGCTCCTGGGGTGGTTGGGTTTTGGTTCAATAATTCAGATTTATTCTTTAGCAGCATGTCCTTAGAAGAAAATCTGTGGTTTGATTTGTGTCTCTGCCTGTGCAGTTCGCAGAGGATTGTTGCTGTTGTTACACAGACAGTTTAATATTTAGGATTTTTTTCCTTTATTTTTTCCCTTATTATTCTCACTCTCCATTCTCAGGCCCACAAGCTAAAAAAAACACAAACAAACAATGCAATTAGGGAAAGAACAGGAATCCTCTTTAACATCTGTTCTTGCCCAAACAGGAGAATTTATCTAAAACAAAGGTAAAATAAATTATGTTATGTTTCTGTTTTCGCTTGAGAAAGGGTTTCTGCAGATCCCAGTTTCTGCACTTGTTTGGAACTCTCCATATTTGCAAAGAAATCCCTTGCTCTGTATCTTCTTGGGAGTGATTTTTCTCTCTCTTACTCTTTGAAACACCTCCCTTTAAACACTCTTTTATTTATTTTTAACTCTTATGTTCAATGCTTTCATGAAATAACATTTTTCAACTTCATATAATGGGTAAGAATTTAAAATACTGGTTGTTCCTGAGCTACAATGTAACTTGTACATTGGTTTTCCTTTCAAGACTACTCCAAAATTAAATCCCTGGAATTAGACACACAAATGTTATTATCAAAGTTCTCAAGCAGAATAATAAAGTGATACCAATAACCATCTTTTCTACAAAGTGGAAAGAATTTTGTTTTGTGGGAATTTCACATGTACATAAAACCACTTTGGATTAAATGTTGATTGCTTTACAAGTAAAATTTGCTCACTGGGATTGTGGAAAACAAGGTTCTTCATGGAAACTCTTAAGCATCCACATGGAGCAAAGCACACAAAAAATTGGCTACGGCACTGCTAGAAGAGTCTCCAGTTCAGTGAAAAATTGTCCAGCCCACGTTTCCCAGACTGGAAAAAATATATAGGCACTTACTCTGTGCTTACACATCTTGAAACCCCAGAGGGATTCTTACATTCTTCAAGATTTTTGCTCTTCCTGTCTAAAACAGATTATTTTCAGTAAATGGATCATATTAGAACCAGTGCCTTAAAAATTAGAGACTTTATGGTGCTTTATGAGCTGGTCCCCTCATTCCACAATTGTTCTTTGTTATCCTTCCACTCCAGCTGTATTGTGCTTCCCATAAAACTGACTGTATGCCCACACTATGACAAGTGCCCTGGAAATGGCACTCGAGACTCTGTGAAACATCTCCCATAAATGGTCTGGAGTCACTGCAGAAGAGCTTGAGAAGGTTGTTCTCCCCTCAGCTCCTCACATCATCGTCTTGATGGCAAACACAGCACAAGAATTAAGTGAGGAGAGTTTTTGCTCCCAGCATTGGTGTGGGCAAGGTGGCTCTGCGTGCAGCAGGTTTTCCAGTGCTTCTCCAAGAGGGATGTGAAACACAGCACTGAGGAAGGAGTAAACAGCAGCCAGGAAAGGGCAATGTAACATATGTGGGGAAATAATGCCAGTGCTAAAAATAAGTGTGAGAAACAGTTCTCTGCAAGTCTGTAATTCTGAAGTAAACAACGTTCTGCTTGTACTTGGAGCAATGAAACACAAGATGTCAAACACAGATGAGCATTGGGGTGATTGTGGGGCCTTGGTTGATCCTCATAATGGCTGTGAAACACTACTGAAAATTCTGAGGAGATCAAACCCCCTCCCCACCTAAAAAAATCCCAAACCAGCCCTTATTTATTTAAAAAGTACAAAAACTTGTTTCTCATTTCAGCTTTCCATAGAAAACTATTTCGAAGCCCAGAACAAAACAGGTAGATGGCTTAAGATCGGAAATCATAGAAAAACAGCGTGGTTTGGGATGGAAGGTACTTTAAAGTTCATCCAGTGCCACCCCGTGCCATAGGCAGGGACACCTTCCTCCAGCCCAGGGTCCCCCAAGCCCCATCCAACCTGGCCTTGGACACTGCCAGGGATCCAGGGGCAGCCACAGCTTCTCTGGGCACCCTGTGCCAGGGCCTCCCCACCTTCACAGGGAACAATTCCTTCCCAATATCCCACCAAATGTTCCCCTCTTTCAATTTGAACCCATTGTTCCTTGTCCTGTCACTACAGTTCCTGATGAAATTTTGCGGTCAACTAAAAGCTCAGTTTAGATTTCCTACACCTGCAAAAAGCCTTAGTGAGCTACCGAAATTCCCTGTTCAGGAACCCCAAGAACCATTTTATATTCTTTACCCAACTGATGATAAAACAGTAGCGAGTAGGTGGTTATTTGGTAGTTATCTGGGTGTTCACTGGAATCATGGAATCATTAAGGTGGGAAAAGACCTTTAAGATCACCAAATCCAAATCTTCATTCCAGAACTACCCCCATGTTCACCATTAAACCAATTCCGTAAGTGCCAAGGACATCTAATCTGTCCCCATCCCCTGCAGAATCAGTTCGATTTCATTTTGGAGGCTGTATAAGGAATCAAATCAAGTAATGATCATCCCGTGCAGGTTTCCCCTTTGCCACCACCTTTCCACTTGGGGTATTTCCACATCTAATGACCACAAAAGAAATTAATGTCTTGATGGCTCTGCTGTATAAAACAGCAAGAATTCGACTTTTCATTATCCTTTTGTTTAAAAAGAAATCCAGCCCAGGAAGCAATGCAGCACAAAGGACACGCTGTCTCACTTCCCCTAGAATTTACATGGAATACTAAAGAATGAAAAATTTTGATAATTTATGCTCTTGACAAAGGTTGTAACAAGAACAAGAAATGGGAGAAACTAATTCTTCATATGGGAAACAGTAAAATTATAATTCACTGTAATCGCTGCCTTAGATTTTAATTTTCTGGTTCCCTTGGGCTCCACAGTAGGAGAAACTGAAGGACCTCACAGAAGAATTAAAAAGGGATTTATATCAGTGAAAAAATTGACTCATAAATAGTTATAGATTATATTGCAAGTTCTCATCAGACTGGTTAAAACCAGAGAGCCTAATTTAGCTTGTCAGAGGTTTTTAATAATGATCCTTTCAATTAAAAATCCAATAAATACATAATGGAAAACTTACATTGTTTTCAGTAAACAAAACTGTGGAGAGAGCTGATGGAAAAACAACATGCTAACCAAGTCTCTTCTTCCCTCCCATCTGTTTTCTCTCCAGTTTTACTCAGATTTGAGCTAAAAGTCCCAAATAAAAAGTGTCAGCACCCCACCATCATCCCAGCGAGTCAGGGAAATCTGGCTCCCTGCCTCCAGATAACAGGGACGTGGGAATGCATCCCTGCCAATGCACCATAGCCACAGCACATAAAGCTGTTACTCTGCCTTTTGTTTCCAAAGGTGTGGGGTTTAGTGCTGGGAAGCTCTTGGAACCAGTCACCCCTGTTAGGGCAGCATTTCTGTGCTCACACTGCACAGGTCTCACTTGCTCTGCAATCTACGGATGTGAAAGAAGGGAAGGGAGTGAAATCAGTGAGACAACACCCAGAGTGAGACAGTAGCTTGGAAATCCTGTATCAGAAAGCCTCAGCTTTGTCACTCTCTTCCCCACAGCAAAAAACCCCAGAACTATTACCCAAAAGCTGTTAGGGTTGTTCAAACCCCTTTCCCAAACACAGCCTGCAGTTTCCCAGTGGAACGAAGCACCACTCACCTCCAGGAACTCTCCTGTCACTTGTTGCCTCTTGAAGAGCATCTTGGCAGTATCCCAGGGAAATTCAAAACAGGCACATCTTGCTATGGGACATTTCCGCAAGTGCTCTGCCATAAAATGCTGCTTTGCCCACATCTTAGGGAGCTTGGTTTCCTCAGAAAGCAAAAGTAAATAAAAAAATAACAAGGAAGTGATAAGTGAGAAAGGACACATTTCTATTTTATTCTCATAAGGAACCAGATTCCTTGGCATTTATAGTAAGAAAGAATTTTATTTTAGTGGAAATTCATTCCATTTAACTGTTCTTTAGTAAAAAATTATCAGAGAGATGGAACACATCTCCTGTGAGGAAAGGCTGAGACAGTTGGGATTGTTCTGCCTCGAGAAGAGAAGGGTGTGGTAAGACCTTATGAGAACTTTCAGTGCCTGAAGAGCTGGAGAGAGACTTGGGACAAGGGCTGGAGTGACAGGACAAGGGGGCATGGGTTCAGATTGAAAGAGGGGAAATTTTGGTTGGATACTGGGAAGGAACTGCTCCCTGTGAGGGTGGGGAGGCCCTGGCACAGGGTGCCCAGAGAAGCTGTGGCTGCCCCTGGATCCCTGGAAGTGTCCAAGGCCAGGCTGGGGGGGGCTTGGAGCAACCCGGGCTGGTGGAAGGTGTCCCTGCCCATGGCAGGGGTGGCACTGGATGGGCTTTAAGGTTCTTTCCAAACCATTTTGGGATTCTGAAGATAACTTGTCTCTTTCCCTCCACTCGGTTTTGAACACTTATAGAACCAAAAAAAAAAACCAACAACTTTTGGGGACAGCAGGGGCTTCACTTAGACTGCCCCAGCACAGGCTGCGCAGACAACACCTCTGCCATCTCAGAGCTGGACATTCCCAATGCCATTAGGAACAGAGCAGCAGGAGAAGCTGCCACAGAAAATGCATCTTTAAGCATGCAGGAAGAATTCCTCTCCTCCATGTCCTTTTCATGACAGTCCATCAGAGTTTGTCCCTGGCTGGGGACAGACACCTCCTGCACCCATGGTGCTGCCTGATGGAAATAAACCCAGGCAGGAGCACTGGAGAAAATATAAAAAACTCTTATTTCTTGCACGAAGAGAACGAGGATTTTTGGTGGGAAGGCAGATTTCTGGATAAAAACATGTTTTTCTCTCTCATGCTTGAGCTACCTGGGAAAATAAAGAGAATCATTTAGTTCTATCTTTACTAAATTTTCTTTTGTTTTTGCCTTAGGTTCCTGATGATGCCTCTGCTTTTCCCAAGTCTTTCTAATAAACCAGCAGAGTTTGCAATGTATTTTTTATGTGTGGTGGATAAACCCACACTTTGTGAGGTTTCACACGACCTCACACAGCTGAACCCATATTTCTGTACCTTATTACACAGCACCTTATATGCATAAAAAGCATGTTTTTCCCGGGTTTTTCCCAGGCATAGCCAGGCTAACCCAGAGGGGGTTTGGGCACAGCAGTTCCCTGCATCTTTCTCTGTCTGTCTCCAAGAAAACACAGAGCTCATCTCCCTCTTCCTACCAAAATCTGCAGCAAATCTTAATTTTCAGCCCAACAGCCCAGCTGAAAAATGTGCTTTCTGCAACACTGTTGTGTTTAAACAATACCAAGAATCAATTGTAATTAAAATAGAATAAAGAAAGGCACCAATACAAATCTAAAAAAGCAAATCCACTCATTTTTCTAGAATACTGAGGTGTGTTTACCTCAATCTAAGCACTGTCCCCAAATGGTCAGTTCTTCACTTGGAAAGTTGTCTACTCCCCAGTGCGAAGTCAGGGGGTGTTACCTGAGGAGCTGTAGGCAATAATTTTTAGTATTTGATTTTTTTATTCCAGACAGGATGGTTTGCCTTCAGCTGTGGACTTCTACGCCCTTCATCCTCAAGGCTAAATATCAGCACCAACAAAAGAATGAAACTGATACACAAGACTTACAAGAATGAGCCTGATTAGGCCATTATTTCTACAGCATCCAGGTAGATTGGAATTATTTTCTGTAATACTTAAAAAAACCAGATCTTTTTTCATGTTTCAATTTGCACTGATATAAAAATATATTTTTTTAAAGAAAGAAAACCCACCTTATAAGTATTTTCTTTTTCGAAGAAATCCTTTTATCTAAGGGTGAGCCCAGGTTGTTACTTGAGATTGTTTGCATAAAATCTCATTAGCCTATTGATTCTCCTTCTAACACCTTAGGTAGTACTTCATTACCATGCAAATAGAGACAGGCTTTTTACATGTACCTTAGTGCAGCACTGATTATTCTCCTTTCATAGCACCCGCAACAAGCACCGTAATGAAAGTCATCAATAATTGTTCAACAGGTGGAAGAGATCAGAATCAAACAGAGCCTTTCCTACCAGCAGGAGCCTCCTTTTCCCCTCCAAAACACAAATTTGGCTGATTACCATTCTCAGGGATCTGCAAGGCTCCCAGTTTCATCTTTTCCTCCCACAGACAGGCACAATGCACTGCAGGGTGAAATATTTCGGAATTCAGAGTGAAATCCCGAATCCAAAGGAAGCAATGGGGCTTGCAGTGCTGCCTTCTTCCCCCAAACCCCAGCCCTGTCCTTCCAGCCTGTCCCAGTGATGGCTCTGCAGCACCACCTCAGCTTTTAATTTAAACACTTTTGATGTGGAAGGTTTAATGTGCTTTAATGTGGCACACAGCTTGTGAGAAAGAATAACGGAATCAGAAAGTCATGAATGGTTCCTGTTGAAAAGGACCTTGAAGCTCACCCAGTGCCACCGACTGCCATGAGTAGGGACACCTTCCACTGTCCCATGGTACTCCAAGTCCTGTCCAGCCTGGCTTTGGACATTTCCAGGGATCCAGGGGCAGCCAAGCTGCTCTGGTCTGGATGATCTTTAAGGTCCTGTCCAGCCCAAAGCATTCTGAGATTCTGGAAAGTCATATTTGCAATACAGTGGCTACAAATCTATCCTAATTTTAACCCTAAGTGCCATCCAGGATGTCAACAGAGCATCTCTGGGACTGTCCTTGGGGCAGAGAAAACTCCAGAAAACTCCAGTGCAGAAACTCCAGCAGGGAATGAGGGAATGTTTGTTGGCAAACAGCCTCTGCTGGGACAGAATCACAGAACCCCAGAACATCCTGAGCAGGAAGGGACCCCCAAGGATCACTGAGTCCAAGCCCTGGCCCTGCACAGACACCCCAACAATCCCACCCTGGGCATTCCTGGCAGCAGTGCCCAAACGCTCCTGGAGCTCTGGCAGCCTCGGGGCCGTGCCCATTCCCTGGGGAGCCTGGGCAGTGCTCCAGCACCCTCTGGGGGAAGAACCTTTCCCTGATCTCCAGCCTGACCCTCCCCTGGCCCAGCTCCAGCCATTCCCTGGGTCCTGTCCCTGTCACAGGGAGCAGAGATCGGAGCTGTCCCTGTGCTGCCCCAAAGGTGGGGATGCCAAAGGTGTCCCTGCAGGAAGTATAGCCCAAAGGAACCCGTGCTTTTCACAAAGAGCTCAGCAGAGACTTTGGTAAGGAACAGGAAAGAAAACAGAGAGCAGAGGAAAAAAAAATAAATCCAACAAAGCAGATTTGAAAGGCAGCAAAATGGAACTGGCTTCACTAGAGCAAAAATGTCTTGAGAGGAAGCCCAGCATGAAGCAGGTAACCCACTCCACCTGACTGAGCAGTGATTTTATCGCTTCTCCTTTCGTGTGATCACACCCAGGAGCTTCCATTTCAGACACCACAAACACCATTGATAGAGGCAAGCACTGCTCACGGGGTGAAATTTGTGCAGACCCAAAAACCAAACTCTCATCTTCTTCAACTCAGTCTGCATAAGGAACAAAGGGTAGCTGGCTACAAAACCTGCTGGGGTGATAATGCAAAACCTACACGTGACCAAGGTCCTCAGGAAGGGGGGCAGGCTCATCTCTGCTCCCTGTGACAGGGACAGGACCCAGGGAATGGCTGGAGATCAGGGAAAGGTTCTTCCCCCAGAGGGTGCTGGGCACTGAACAGGGAATGGGCACGGCCCCGAGGCTGCCAGAGCTCCAGGAGTGTTTGGACAGCGCTCTCAGGGATGCACAGGGTGGGATTGTTGGGGTGTCCTGAGCCAGAAGTTGGACTCGATGGTGCTTGAGGGTCCCTTCCAGCTCTGGAGATCCTGTGATTCCATGAGCCAGGAGCAGAGGTGTGCACAGAAGAAATACAGGGATGCAGTAAAAGTGCTGGAAGCAGCCTCCAGCACTTTTTCCTTAACAAGCACAAACGCAGGCACAGAGCAGCAGCAGCACTGGAAATGTGGGTGTGAGAGGCAGTAAAAGACACATCTTTTGGAGCAGAGTGCTAAGTCAGGAAAAAAAAAAGTAAAATAAAAAATACCTGAGATTTTAAGTGAAGGAAGCACTTCCTACCTGTTTCTCCCAAAGTTAAGTGCAATGGGGTCTCCCATGTAGCCAGACAGGACTTGGCTGTTAAATTCTCCTCCAAAAAAAGAACCTGTAAGAAAGAAAACATCAAGTAACCAGCCAAATAAAGGAAAGGAATTTTCACTTATATGTGCCTACAGTTTGTAATCAACTGGGCCCAATTTCTATAGCAATTGTGAGCTGAAAACCAGAGCTTTGCTATAATTCACTTTGATTACTATTGTTGAGTTCCTTTTCATTAGTTTTCCCAAGAAGCAATAGAAAAAACCAAGAAGCTATTATCAAAAAGTCCAGCTAGGAGGGGGGGAGGAGGAGGGAATACATGAAATAACAGAAGTTTAGATGTTTTGAGCAGAACCTCCTATTAGAAGGAAAGGGTTTATTCCACAGACAAGTTTTACTCCATCGCCAAGAAATAACAAGCGAAGGAGCAAAAAAAAAAAGGTAAGAAATTCTGTTCTGTCTTGTCAAAAGCAAAGCAAATTAATTGTGTAAGTATACATGTCATACTAATGATATTATACAGCTCAAGCAAAACCAGCTAATGAATCCCACTGCCTAAAAGTGCCTGCTTCAGTTATCAGCATTCCGGTCACAACTGCCACAATTTCCACTTGTGCTGTCAGAACACAGAAGTGGCTTAAAAGAAAAAGCAAAAGCCTTAGAAATGCACATATAATATTTACTGATCACTGCTAATTCAGAAAGATTTAGGAATTTGTCTGCCTTCAGCTGCCAAATATCATCTGAAATGTTTTAATACTCTCCAAGACCCTTATTGCCCTTTCAATTGCAAATTTTAGACAGGATTACATTTTCTTGGTTGGTTTCTTTGCCCAGAAATTGTGCTGGATGCAAGGAATCAGCATTATGTGATTAACACAGACAAGAAACAAACAATACCAATAAACAGTTTACAATGGCCTGGAGGGACAGGACAAGGGACAATGGCTTCCCACTGCCAGAGGGCAGGGATAGATGGGATATTGGGAAGGAATTGTTCCCTGTGAGGGTGGGGAGGCCCTGGCACAGGGTGCCCAGAGAAGCTGTGGCTGCCCCTGGATCTCTGGAGGTGTCCAAGGCCAGGCTGGACAGGGCTTGGAGCACCCTGGGCTAGTAGAAAGTGTCCCAGGGCTCTACCCCAAAAATCTGTGGGTCTCTGGGGTTTTTTTCTGTTTGTTTTCCCTTTTTTAAGCACTATAACCCTTATACCAAAGCTTGTGTTTGATTAGCCAACTCCAAAGCAGTATTTTGTGAATACCACTAGCAAAGGGCTTTTCTAATGGGAAGAGAGAAAGAGGGAGCCCACCAGTTCTGGAAGGGTCTCTACTGGACAGGGTCAGTGTTAATAAACAGAAATGCTACCTGGTACACAATGGATACCAAGGAAATACATGAAAATATGCAGCTGGGTCCCTGGCTGAGTGAGTTGCTTCTATTAGAATTCACTTTGGAAGCTATTAGATCAAATTGGACCATGGCAAATTGTGAGACAATTTGCATTCCTGCTTAAAAATCCGTAGTCTGAGTAAATTGCCCTCAAAGCTTCATCTCTGTTAAACTAAAATATAAGACTCGGTCTTAAAGAGCAAAATTTACCTTTTGACAGCAGTGATGGACTGTCTTTGCTCGAAAGACATTGCTTAATTAAAAACAAATGGGGTTAATGTGAGTGAAAGCTATGAGCTCAAGTGCAATCAACAGTCAAGTCAATCTGAGAGTGGAGTGACCTTTAACAGAGAATGTTTTCACTCGTTAGACACATTGCTGACTTTTGGGAAAGAAATATGAAGTTTAAAAAGAAAAAAGATAAGGGGTTGTTAACAGGCTGTGAGAAAAGGACCTAAAGAAAAGCAATCTTACAGCTTGCTCTTCTGTGGCAAGTGAGACCAAGACCTATATTTTTAATGAATATTTTCTGTGCACTTTCATTTATCTCCTCCATATTGTTCTCCCTAAGTGTCTACCATTAAATCAAAAGAGACTCACTAGGGAAAAATAACCCAAACGAGCCTAACAACAACAAAAGTGCTGTTATCCACAGGAATACCACAGCTTCTACGGAAAAGAGAATATCAGGGAGCCATTAATTAGAAAATTAGTTCCAACCAAGCTGGCAAGGTTTATTTTAATGTGGAAAATGGGAATGTTGCTGTTTACGTCTCTCAGAGGCCTTTAGAGATGCCAACTGTGAAGAAAGTTAGAAATGCTCAAAAATAAAGGAATTTTTTCTACACTTCGAGGCACAATGGCAGAAGAATCAAAAAATTACCTCCCATCTTCTCCACCAGCACATGAACAATGGGACGTGTTGAGGAGTGGGATGTGAGAGAGCAGCTAGCCAGGGCCACTCCAACCCACTTTTTATCCGCAAAGATTCTTGAAAGCTTAGGAGAAGTTTTTATGAAGTTTCAGAGAAATAAGAGTCTTTAGAGGATGCCATTCTGCCAACAGAGCCCCAGTCCTGCCCATTGGGGAATTTCTACTAGGACAGAAACACAAGCCCATGAGGAAGTTCCCAGAGTATGAATGAGATGATAATTTTATAGCACAGTTACCTGCACAAAACTTATTTCATCTTCACAACTCGCTTGATTGCTTTTGCCATTATTATTGGAAAGTCATTCCAGAACCTCATTTCCTCTATCTGTGAGCAAACTTCTGAAGTCCAGCCGGAATTTATGAGCAGACTATTTGAAACCACTCATTCTTATGCTAACATTTCCCTAGAACTTTCTCCATTGATTACTTTTCTCTCTCAAGTGCCTCTCCAGACAAAGTCTATCGCCTGTCAACCTTAATTTCACAAGGTATCATCATATAAAATAGGTCTCTATTTCTTTAGTCAATCTAATAATTTTAGAAAAATATGGGACATTTTGCAAGATAAATGTTGGAGAGCTAGGGTTTAACATAAGTAATAGGACTTGGAGTCAGGGAGTGCCTGGAGGCAGGAGGCCTTTCTGTCCTCCGTCCCTCCTGCTCCCTTCTCAGAAGTGACACCTCCAAAAGGTGCTTTAATGAGCCTGAACCAGGCAATAAAACTTTACAAACACACATCATCCACACACAAAGTAAACCAGGAGCTGTCCTCTGTAATACAGCAATTTTCAAGGATTGAAGCACTCAATCCTTTCCTTTCTTTCCAAAACAAGGGTATATGCACATCTTTTCCTCAAAATACAATTTAAGGCTCTCTACCAAGGAAAAGAAAAGGTTACAGAGACCAGTAGTGTCACAATTCATTTTCTCAGGAAGTTCCCAAAATCCCAGGCTGAGGATTAAAAGATCTAGCTCAGGTTGGTCATGCACAGTTCCCAAAGCCGGGAGGAGAACTAGCAGAAGGAATGCTCAGTCTGCACACTGCGGAAAGATAATGAGGAGTCCTCAATTTACTTCAGGAAAATAATATATAAAAAGAAGAGTTTTCCATTATACAAAGGATTCTGGGAACATCTGCAGGCTCCAGAATACCAGTTGGTTTTGGGCAAGTCACAGATTTTTTATGTCTTCTTCCTGTGTCTTTTCTATGTGTGGTTCCCATGGTCCATGTTTAGAAAAAGAAAAGGAACCAATTTTTCAGCTGTTTGCAGGATCCTGCCTGTGCTGACCCTACAGATGGGATGACATTCTGAGTGAGTGGGAAGAGGGCAATGCCACCCAATCTGATCTGCTCTGGAAAACCACAAACACTTCAGCTAAAGCTAAACCAGCAAAAAAACCCACATTTAGTGAGTGGTTTAGGGCTGCTGTAAAAGAGGGGAAGACAAAAGGTGGGCTCATTTAGTGTTTCACGAAAGGTCCCATGAGAGTTACGACAAAAAAGAACAAAATCCATTTCTTCTCCATCACAAACACGAGGCCATGCTCTCCTTCTCCAGACCAAGGTTATTTGTCTATCCATGCCCTAATTTGCTGATAGACATCACACACTTCCATTCCTTTTCATTCGAAACCAGATAAAAGTTAGGAAATGCGGCGGCACACCGTGGCCCTGCAGAGAGACACTCGGATATTCAATGTCATCCAACGTCTCCCTGATGTGAGGAGCCCAGACTAATTTACTGCCTCTCCTAGTGTAGACAAAATATAAACAGCATCATTTACTGTGACCTGCGGTGTGCTGCTTTCCCTTCTATTTTTCAGACATGTTTAATAAGTTTCAGAGGAGCACAAATGCAGAAGTCAGAGACCAAGTGACAGGAATAATTTACTGAAACCTGGGAATTCACATCCCTCTTGATTTTAACACAAATGGCAGCTTTTGCTGCCTTTAAAAAGGAGACTGAGGAGCTCAGCACTTTGCACTAGCCGGGTTTAAAACCCTCTCCAGGCACTTTCATTTCCTCTGAAGTAGAAACGTGAGAAGAAAACTTGAGTCAGGAGCTCCACAGTCAGCTCCAGGACAGGAGGATTTAACACCAACCACCAAAAAGGATAAATGAGCCCCCAAAACCCCTGTCTGGAGCCAGGGGTGAAAGAAGGAATTTAACAGGAACACTCGCTGCCGACAGGAGCCACAAACCTGGCAGAGCAGCTGTGCCTGGAGCTCGGGGACAATTTAGGGAGCTCAGAAAGCCCAAGCCTTTAAAGCCAAGGTGTCCGTGTCCACCCAAACCCTTCCTCCCTCAGGTGTTGTGAGAGCATCTACATCGAGCAGCCCTTCCCCACAGCTTTGGGAGGTTTGGAGAGTGCTTCTGTGCTTAGCACAGGAGCTCATTAACCTTCTCCCCGCCGAGAGAGGAGGGGGAGAGCAAGTCACCTGCGAGGGGATCCTAGTTCAGTTCCTTGTTAAACTCATGCCTGACAAGGCTGGAGAAAAGGTCCCACCCTCCCACAGGGAGGGTGGAGGGAGATCAGCCTTTGAATCCTCGGCAGGGATGTTGTGCTGGGCACACTGAAGGGCTGGCAGCATCAGCGCTTCCAGCCTCCTGGAACAGCCCGGAGCAGAGGAAATGTTCCATGATTTACTGGCATCATTGCTTTTGCCCGGAGCACTGATAAAAAAGTTGGCTTGGACAAAGTGGCAATAAATGAAACATAAAGGAAAGAAAATTTGGGGGGTTTATTATCATTGGTGCTCTCATTTCAGAAGAAAGCCAGAAGGAGGACTTCCCAAGAAACTCTGGTTTTCTTAAAGACCTCCTAATATCAGATTGAAACTACACCCAGCCATCCCCGCTGTGGGACTAAAAAGAAAACAAAGGCTGTAAGGAAATCACAGCAGTTAAAGACACTTCGGTTTTATCCCGGGACAGGAGGGAATGCCTGATTTCCTGTGGCTGCTCCCTGTGCAGGAGAGCGTCACCCCCACCCTGCTCAGCATCCCTTTTCATTCGTCCCTTCCAGCCATCAGCAGAATCTCAGGGAGTGTTGATTGCTGGCTAATGCCAGGCTGGCTGCCACTGGCACCACTGAGATGCCAAAAAAGAATCTGGAGCACTGATGTCCAAGATATTATGGGAATAAAAAAAGTGCTTTAGAGCATGTGGCTTGTCTATCCTACGGCATTACTTTTTCCTTTAGCAACTTTAAGTCCAGTAATTCGTTCTAATCCTGGAAGAAAATGAACCTGGAACCTCAAATCTGCCAACCTCTGTGTACTTTGCTCTTAATTTATCAATAATACCAATGAATATAATTTATCAATAATACCAGCAACTTGAAACAGCGAGGGCACAAATGCTCCTTCTCTCCTACTACTCAATAACAGAGTGAATAAAATCCATTAAAGGGGTAAAGTGGACAGCTAAACACTCAAATCTTCATCCGGTACACCAAGACGTCCTGAAACCTTGCCTGACACAAACCTCTTCCAAAATAGAGAAAAATACCATAGAATATGAAATAAGAGAGGAACACAGAGTTAAAAGCACACTCGTGCATTGGTAACAGGGTTTTGTGGAGTAGCCACAGCAAAATAATGCACTAGGGGCTATGAAAAAACATGAAATCCCACACCAGTCTGGATAAAATCTGACACTCTTTACAAGAGTGGGCTTTCAAGGGGCTCTGGATTCACCCACTGAGGATTTCCCATCCGGAAAGCCCAAACATACAGATACGTGTCCACTCCAATGCGTCTTTTACTTCCGAGTTTAAATTCTCAAAGACAATTTTGATCTGATGGTTGCAACCATGCAGGTATTAATTTAATGCGTGTAAATTAAAATTCAGCTCAGCAGCCTGTACATAGAGAAAGCATGACCTGTCCCACATAGGAGGCAAATAGCTGACAAGCTGCTTCCTTTCTGTGAGGCAAAATGCTTATCAGGGTGCTCCCCAAATCAGTGCTGGGGAGCTGTAGCCAACTTAGAGGCCTTTGACACTTATAAATTTACCACTCAATATTTAACTAGTGCCCAGGTATAATTAACATTAGCTTGCCTGGAATGCAGGAATAAGCAAACTAAACTGCCTGTGGGGTACGTAAATTTTGGAGCACCACAATGACAGAGTGGCACTGTGGGAGTGTGGAAGGAATGTGACTCCCAAAAGGGTAAAGGCAGATGTGTGCAGCTGCTCGTAGGAGGCACCCAACAAAACCATTGATTAAAATATCATACTCAGGAAACCTGAGTTCAGTTTTGAAGCTGAGCTGTCCAGAGTTTTTCTTGTCACTCCATCCAGCCCTTCCTCCTTCCTCCTCTGCAGCACAGGGAATGAAGAAGCTCCATTTTCCCTCTTCCTGCACACCTCAACCACTGGATTCAAACCATCCTTTACAAGCTGCTCAGCTCACCCTTTGTATTCCAAAACATGCAAATGAACCAGGATATCCCACATGAACAGGAATCCCATTTTTCCAAGGGATGTGATGGAGCCACAGAGCTCCTGCTCCCATCTCCCAGCACATTGCTCCTGTGCACCCACAGTGCTCTCCAAACTGGATATTGAAAAGCCTCAGACTGCAATAGCAGCCCAGGATAATTTTGGATGGAGTTTGATAATTAGAGTTATCAGACAGTACGAGCCTTCCTCAAGGCATCTTTGAAACTCCCTCAAAGGAAAGACAATGGGATATTGTGAATATATTATCTCTTTGCAAAGATAAAAGCTGGAGTCATGCTGTGGTCGTCATAAAACCTCTCTCTCTTTTGGTTTCTGATGCTTTCTGTAGATCCTGGTCTTCTGTTTCTTTCAGATGTGTCTGCTTTAGCCAAAATAATCTGAAAATCTGTAGTAGCATGACACCAGCTTACTACAGCAAAATAGATCTAAAAACACTCACAGCCCACAAGCCCATCCATTAAATGGATGGCAACTTGCATAAAACAATATATAAATTTTAAAACCTACAGAAAATAGCTGAGATATTTGGAGGTCATCATGTCTTGCACCAAAACTCTGAAATTCTACCAGCTTTGGGAGTAAATTTATTTTGGCTGCAATGTGCCAGTGTCCAAATCTCCCTGCATTGCCTGGTGGGAAACATCCTTCCTGTGCAAGCCAGGGAAAGCTCAAATTAGCTCCTGTACAGAAAGTTGTGCTTATAATCACCTTTTTTTAAGGAGCTGGAAGTTTGGGGAGCAGATTGTGGTCAAAGACGAACCCGCTTGACAAGGTCAGGTGGTTTGTGAAGAGAAAATTGTTGCCTATGTAAAAGTAATTAGGTTGCACTGAAAAGAAGCTGCCAAAGTCCCAGCAGCCTCTGCCGGGGTAAAGCAGAGTAATTAAAGCAGTTTTAATGCCTATTTACACCAGCAAAGCCTGGATCTAACACTGGCTGTCAAAAGAAAGGAAAGCGGAGGTGATGAAATTGCATCATTTCATAAAAAGCTACTACTAAATAGTGAGGGGCTGGTGCTGAGATACCGAATTATCCATTGGAATATTAACCTCTGTGCCCACAGGTGTCCAAGTGGGGAGCAGAAGCAGGAATTCGGTGCATTCACACATTCCCAGAGCCCTTACCAACACCTAAAGCCTTGAGCCGCTGCCAGCAGAGGAGTCCACGATTTAATCTGCTGTGCAGCTCCAGCTCATGTTCTGCTCTGCAAAACCTCCCGAAAGGGTCAGCCAAAGCTTTCTGCAGCTAAAAAAAAGCATAGACAGAAAGCCTTTGGAGCAAGGGAAAAGCAGGAAGAGCTTTAACAGCTTGAGCACAAGTTGTATGATCCAAAACTCGAGTTTTCCAGGCTGCTGAGGTCTCCAATACCCAGTCTATAACAGTCTTGGATTTAAGCACTATTTCTCCTCCCATATTTCCTGGGAAAGAATTTGCTGCTAAGATCTAGATTCCATCCATAGGAACCAAAGATAACCTTAACTGGTGAAGAGATAAGACTTAATAATTTCTTAACTATTTCCAATGTTTCTGTAATTCCCATATGTTTTTGAGATTTGAGGGGCAGGGGTTGTTTTGCTTTTTGTTTGTTTGTTTTTAATTAAGCAAAGCAGACGATCTATACTAACTCTGTAATTTTCCTCTCACCCACAGAAGACCTTTGAACAACAACTTCTTCCAGCTCTTTCCATTTTACCTGTGAGCTCAAAGCCAACTTTCCTGTGCTGCTGGCAAAGTGAACCTAAGCAGTGGGAAGCCAGTAAATCTCAAGCAGCAGTGATGCTTTATGTACCTTAAGTACTGCAAGATTAAAAATGTGGTTTTATCACAGTGTGATACCGACGTTAATAACTCGTCTGGAGCAGGAATTCAAAGCTTTCACTATTCTATAATTGAAAGTAGCCCAGTTGCACAAGGATCCAGGTAGCAACAGAGGAGCTCAGATCATCTTAGTGTTTCACTCCAACAGGAGCCTGAGAAGGGCAGTGAAGCATCACTCAGTCAGGCATTACCAACACTGGGGTTTGCATTAGCAAATGAAGATACATGCAAGTCACAATCCCACGCCAGCCGACTACAAAGCAGGTCAGGCATGCAGAAAAATTCATTCGTGGCACTTGCTGAAAGCAGAGAGAACATTTAAATTTCAGATTTTCGGCCCATCAGCAATAGCCTTACCTGCTGCTACATTTTCAGTTGTCCCAGCAACAAGTAATTCTTCTTCTTTCAGCTTTTTTATTATCGCTTCCCCTTTTCAGTAGGCTTTTGTGAGACAATTATTTCATAAATCTTAATTACTGTTTCATTTTGTTTTGACTGGGCTCAATATAACAACCGCGTGCTGTCACAAAAAGCAGCTGTCCCTCCCAGCACGGCCACTGCAGCTCTCGCTGGCACTCACACATCACAAGGAGGCAGAGCTGCAGGGGCAGGAGAGACTGGAGGAACTTCAGGGCAGGACAAAGGGACACCCGGGTGGCCACGGCCTGGGAAAGGGCAGGGGGAGCTGCGGCTCCACTGTGCTGAGCTATGGCATCTCCACAGTACCAGAGACTGGGTGGGAGCTGCCCGGCTGCAGGGAGGGGTGGGCAAGGTGTGCCGGTTTGGCCAAAATCTAGTAAATATAGCCCCTGAGAGAAAACCAGGTTACAACCACCCTTCCCCCCACAGGGTTCGGGGAAAAAAGGAAATTTTTCCTCGAAGGAAAGTGAAAGAGATAAAAACTATTTATTTTAACAAACACACAGGAAAAGGATAATGATGCTAAATAATGAATTCAAACCCTCGCTATAGAGAGAAACCTGGGAAGATTTCAGAGTCCTTCGGTAGGTGTGGTCTCTCTCCTCCTCGGAGCTGGTCGGTGAGGGCGTGGGCCCACCCCCGGGCCTCGGGGAGAAAATTCTCCTGATGTGTTCTGATGTTGTTGAAACAGTTCAGAAGAGAAGAAGGGGAAAAAAACCAAAGTCCCAGGAAACAAAATTCAGCTCTCCATCTCATGCCAAGAGGGAAAAAAAAACAGCTGGCTGAAGAAAAAGCAAGCAGGGTGCTCCCTTCGTGCCTTCCACAGTCAGACAACAACTGAACAGTCTAATCTCTGTGTCCTTGAGAAGCTGCTTTGGAAAGTTCATCTGGGGTTTTTTTTCAAGCTCAGTTTAAAGGCACAGAAAAGGCACAATATTACTTTTTGGGCATAGAGCATGATGGGGGATACACATGATAGAGTCACCCCAAGACACAAGGTCACCAGGAAAGCAGGCAGGGACCACGGGGAGGGAGGCTGGACTCCACTGCAGGGAGCACTTGGGATGTCACAGCTCTGAGAAGGGAGGGGCGACGGCGGGGTGAGGCAAAGGCACACGAGAGACCGGTGAGGGGCACTCTGGTGGAGCAAGAAAAGGAAAGAAACATTCCTGAAGTAACTTGAAGAAGCCTTTACCCTCCCTAGCAGCTCCTGGACAGCCCTCTTTCCAGAGAGCTCTTGTAGTAGGGTGGGGAGGACGAGCCTTCTCAGCCTGCTAAGTGGAAGGAACATTTAAATTCCAATAACTCCTTTAAAATCTCTTCACCACACACAGTTCACTTCAGAATATGGAGATGCACAAAAGGAAATGAGCGGGAGAAGCCGAACAACCACCAGCAAGAGCAACTTGAAACATTCATCTGGATGGCAGTGCTATTTCACATCTCCTCTTTAGCCACTGCTGGCATCAAACTTAGCACAAAACCCAGAATCTGAAATGGTTTCCTATAAAAGCAGCACTTCCATGGCTGCTCTGGAGCTCCATTAAACTGGGGCCATTTTCAGTGGTGAAGCTGCAAGTTAATTTTTTTCTTTTCCTTATTTGATTGCAGCTAGCCATGCTGTTCACCACGCTGTTCCTAAACCCCTCACCTCAACACATGGTTCGTCCACGGGCTTTTCAGGGCCCTGTCGCACATCTGCTGCTCCCTTATTCTCTAGTCCTTGGACTAAATCAGGAGAAGTGCATCTCCTTTCACTGTTAAGGATTAACTGCAGCATAAAACAGTCTGAGATGGGAACGCTGCTCTTGTGCAGCTGCATCCAGCTGGAAGCTGTGGGTTCTGTCCATAAAGACACCGTGTCTGGGGTGGCTGGGACCCAGAGCAGCTCACTGCCTCTCAGAACTCATCAGATCTCAGAACAGCAGTGAACTGGGAATAATGTGGGGTTATATACATTGCGTTAATGCTCAGGAGATATCGAATCATAGAATCCCCTGAGTTGGACCCACCAGGAACATCCAGTTCAACCCCAGGCCCTGCACAGACACCACAGCTATCCCACCCTGTGCATCCCTGAGAGCATTGTCCAAACGCTCCTGGAGCCTTGATCACTGCCTTGATGTATTTCTGTCTAATAAAAGTGTCTGAATGTCATTTTAACAGCTTTTGGTTACGATTTCACCCCCTTCTCTCCCAGGGCACACACTGCACCTGACCTTAAAAGATCATAAAAATGTGAAGGATGCAAAAATGCTCTGTGTGTGCCCACAGCTTTGGGCCTAAATCAGCTCTGCAGTTACAGTCACCTCCGAACACCAACAGAAGTCTCTGAGCACACACTGTCACCATTTGAATTTCCTAAATCAGCTGAAACACAACACAAACCACAGCACTCAGTACTGCCTATAAGCCTGTGCAAATGGCTCTCAGTGCATATACTTTGCTCATTTCCCACCTGGATTTCCTGCTATTCCATCTCATTTGTGCAAAGCAGGCCCAGCTCATGATTCTGTTCCAGATCAGGCTGCAGAGGAGCAGGAGGCAGCAAGGGGAGCTTCAGCACACAGGGAAAGAAAAACCAATTCATTCCTCCCTCATAAATCATAAAGAAACTAGGTAGGTAGAACACAACATAAACTTGGGCAAATTCCTGCATTTCTGATGAAAGAAATCTGAAAGTAACAACCAGAAACCTGCCAGACACCCACAGGAATTTAAAAAAAATTTAAAAATTCAACTTATGCAGACAATTGTATGTTTTTCAAAAGTAAGAATATTTAAATGAAGTGAATGAATGTCCTAAGGTGGAATTGCAGGAGTATTAGTCAGCCATTATTTCATTTGAAAAGCCTAATAACACCTCTGGATTTAAATTCCATTCATCATTCTGCTTTCATTTTGCAGTTGTTGAAAATGCCATCACAAGAAAACGGTGTACACCATTTCTAGTAGTGCATATTTATAGTTTTTGGCTTCTTTATACCAAGAAATTGCGATGTACATGAAGAAAATCAATCTTTTCAATTTCCAAACTGTTTTAGAATTTATGTTCATTTTCTGTTATAAACATTTGACCTGGTCTATGACAAGTCAGATGGAAAAGTTTCTACCCTTTGCAGTCAGGAAAAATACGTTCATGAGTATTTTTAGACTCTGCAATGTACAAGTCTTAAAACCTGAGATATCCCTTCACATTTTATTTCCTGATGCTCAGTATCTTTTCTGTTGCCCGTTTGTGATAACAATTCCTTTGGGGCATAATGAGGAGAAGCCAAAGTTCGTTCCACACAAATTCTTCCTTCCATTAATAACACTGACAGGGATAGAGATGCTGAGGCAGTTTCTGTGCATTCAACAAAAAAAAAAACCTAATATGAAGCTGTAGAAGCATTTTTGGTTATATTCATCATCAGAAGTTGCAATTAAAGACTGACAAGTTTGCAAAGCAAACAAAACAGAAATAACAATTGAGGCCACACCTCCAGGGGGAAAGTGAGTCAGGGTGTAAAAATATCACCTCTTGAATCTGGTCAGCTTGGCTTAACACAGATCTACAGGAAAATACAAGTATGTTATGTAGATAGATATTAATTTAGCTCAAATTTAGCAATTAGCCCTCTTGCTAAATACACAGAACTTCTGCTTTGAGGCCAGAAATCTCAAAAAGTTGTGAGTCACTACCACAAACCAGCTCAGTCTGAGACCACTTTTCATCTGTAAAGGTTCAGACAATTCAAGCCCTTTCTTCTTCCCTGTCAAAAATGCAACTATAAATTAAAACCTGGAGTGGAAGCAATAACCAAGCAAAAACCAGACTGATGCTGCCAAATTTTTGGAAAATGGCTCATCATTTTTTATTCTGTTTAGCTGGTGACCAGCTCTTGGGGGTTACATCCCTGCTGAGAGGAAGGCACCAGGAGGTCTTGAAACTGTTGGGTTTCCCCCCTTTTCAAACAAAAACAGTAGAGCAACCATGTCTGAGAAGATGCTGACACCATTTAACAACCAAAGTGATGAGAAAAAACAACGTTGGGAAGTCACCTACTGTGGTTTAAACCATTACCTTGAAAATCAAGGGCGAAATTCAACAATGCATGGCACCACTTCTAAATGGTCTGCTGGGGACTGCCCACAAAGGCGGGAAGGATTCCCCCCGAAATGCCCCCAAAATGGATAAAAGGATATGGAGGAACTGTTTTCCACGAAAGATTTCCCTGCTTTTCCTATCAGCACTGAAGTCTGCACCAGCTCCTGGTCATCAGAAGTAAGAACAGGGCAGAAAAATCTGGAACCTCAGTGCAGGGCATGAGAGAGGAGGAGTATTCCCCCAGGATTATATTTTGCTTAAAATTTAGTGTGCTCTGGTAAAATTAAAAGGTAAAATGTGCATGTGGAGTGGCATTGTGAGAGCCTGAAGGACCTGCTGTGTGACAGGAATAACTCGGGGAGGGGACGCGGAGGAGTGGCAGAGCAAACACATCGTGCCAACACTTCCTCCTCTAGGATTTGACAGCAGAATTCTTGGAGGACACAGGAAAAATTCAAATCCACAGTGAATTTGAGAGTCTTCAACTCTCTGCCAACAAGTGACAGTGTGTTCTTCTCCAGTATCATGGGGGAATTTTGCTTTTTGGAAATGTGTGGCTTAGCCGGATTTCCAAAACTCTGTTGCATCTCAGGGATGAAGTGAGTCAAATCTAAACTAATATAAATCAAGGTAAACATGCAAATCTGGTTAGGCAGAAAGTACAATTTGTCTTTATCCTACTTACACATTCCTGGTACTTTCTGTGCGGTTTCAATCACTTTTATTTTTTTAATGAGAAGAGAGGCCAGTCTCAGGAATTGCAATATAATTGTGAAATTTAAAGGTTACCATCCAAGTATATTTTCATTTATCCTCTTTAGCTCTGAAATATCCCACCAAGCTGCTAATATCTAATAATCCATTTAGAGAAGCTGAATGTTATCTGTAAAAATTAAATTGTTTACATTCACCATGGCTTACCGTAAATAAAAATGCTCATTCATTATTTAAAATACAGCTCAGCATGGTGAATTTTGTGTTTTCCCTGCTCGGTTCTGGCTCTAACCAACTCCATAAATACGTTAGCACCATCTTTTGGCTAAACTGGGTCCTGACCTGTGTTCATATATTTTTCTTACAAGTGGGGTTGTTGCATTTTTCTGGAATTTCCAGTCTTCTGAACATGAAGAAGAGCCAAACTGGGAAGTGGAGCTCAGGCTGTGGCTGACAACCCAACCAAGACTACCCTTTCTTATCTACACTGAGGTGCCTTTTCGATGTTGCAGCCCTAAAACTGAATTTTTATCAGTATTTTCCTTCTTCTGGAATTCTGTAAAGGTGATTTTTTTTGTACAAGTGCAAATCACCTCAACTAATGATTAATCAGATGTTTGTTAGCATTGTACCTTTTTCATAAAACATGGAATGTGGGCCTGCTCTAGGGATTTGTTGCTGCTTTGCCATTTACTTGAACTTTATGTTACCTGATAGAAAAGGCTCTAAATTCAGACTTAAGGTGGTTTTTTAAAATTATTTTTCCCTCTGTATTTTACCTTACATTTTTTAAATGTGTTTGTTGAAATTAGCTGAAAGGTAGGATGAAAATGCATCTTCCGTTTAGGCAAAAATCTCCCCTCCCTTGTATATTCCCTTTATCCTTCTGACATCCCATCAGGAAAACCATCTTACATCTCCCTCTGCTCATGGCGCCTCAACAGGATCAGATCAGAGCAAGGATGGAGGGCATATATGGCAAATATGACAAATTCAGGACTTCAGGACATTGTACCAACTGGACTGCTGGAATCTGAAAAGTAATAACTTTTTTTGTTGTTGTTTTTTTTGTTTGTTTGTTTGTTTTTTCTTTTCTGGATCTGAAGGGATTCTGGATAGACATTTCAAATATGAGCACCTGTGGAGCACAAAGGACCTTGGAAAAGCTGGAATTGTCTCACTGTCACAGACACAGAGGGTCCCCTCTCGGTCCAGTTTCAGCCTCACCCCAGTGAAATGTCCCAGTTTGCTTCCACGGAGCTCTCTGGAGCCTGGCCAAACACCTGTGGGATTACCTGGACCTGCCAGGAAAGGGTGGTGAGGATCCTCAACTCCTTAGTCTGACCTCGAGAGAACAAACACAACTCAAGGTCGCTCAGGGGATTTCCATCCCATGAAATCACCACTCACACAATGGGTGCAAAGGAAGGGGCACTTCAGAGCAGGACAACAGCCAGCTGCAAAGATGAGTGATTTCAGACAAAAAGGACAGAATTTGGCACAACCTTCTGTCGAGTTTGCATCATCCATAGACCTATTAATCCCATCAGAATCCCCTCTACCTCACTTGCAAAAAAACATCCTCCCAGGTCAAACCAACAGGAAGTGTTGTGTAGTTTTAGTGATATTATCTATGTTCCAGCTGGGGAATGGGATCATTTGGACACTGTGTTCTGCAAAGCTCTCACCATTCATCACCAACCTGATCCAGGAGTGCAGACACATCAGGATTTGCCCCTGGCACTGAGTGTTGCAGCTCTGTTAATCTAGAGCAGAAAAATAATTTACTGCATGAGAGCAGCAGATACCAGAGCAGAACCTCACGTGAGAGGGAAGCAATGAGAAATACGTGCCATGTATATTTATATATTTCATATGGGCATTTAGAAATACATCTTTGCCAGTAACAGCTACTGGAGTAGGGTCAAAGAAAGTCGAAGAAACTTGCCTAAAACTGGCTGAACGTGTCCAAACAGAAGGCACTTCTCCTTTCTTCCTGTTCTTCCTCTGGACTTGTTTGCTGCAATAGGAAAAACTGATAAGAATTGGCTAAATTATGACTTATGGCTGAAGCCACGCAGTCCAAAAGTCTCCTGTGTAATATAATATTTATCTATATTATTTGTACCTGTATAACACACATACCCACACCAAAACATACTCTTTTAACTCTACTGATGTAATTTCAGTCCTCAGGACTGAGAAATCTGGAAAGACTGCTTGGACTGGACGATCTGAGAGGTCTCCCACCTTAATGTTTTTATTATTCTGTGATTCTAAAAGAACATGTGTGTGAACAGGAATGTTTCAAGGCAACGTGGAACAACAGCTCGAAATAGGAGGCAGATAATAATGTCTTAAAAGAATATTGACATGTATCTGAAGAAAACGATGCTAAGATGGGGAGAAAAGCGGGAATTTACAAAATACAAGAGCTTGTCTCATTCCAGCTGGCAAAAATCACATCAACCAGGAGATTTATAGGATGAAAAAACCTATAACTTGAAATTTCGGGAAGGTGGGGGAAGGTTTTTTTTCCCCATTGTTTACAAATGAGGGGGAAAGATGTTCCAGGGCTACATCGCTTATATGATTGTCCTACACATATCGTTTCAGGCAGGGAAAATCTTCAAGGAGCTGGTGGGATTTGCTTCCATCTTAAGAGCCAGAGTATCATAACTTTGCATCATTGACTGAAAGCACAGAGTTCAGGAAATGACTCTCAAGGGACCCAGCCTGGCTCCATCTCATTCCAGTTCCTTCCAACCACATCCAGTGGAAAAGCTGCCCTGACAACACACACCAATAACAAAATCAGCAACATTTAATATAGGAAAAGAGATGGGCAAAGAACCAAAAGGAAGGAAAACTTTTATCATTATATTTGCAATGCAGAGGCAAAAACTGAAATCACCTGAAGCAACGTAAAACTGCTTGAACTGAAAAATTAGAAATACAAGTTTCTCTTTCAATTCTGAAAAGCTAAGAAGTCTCACCTTCCTCATACCTATTTGCATGAGGAAGTTTAAGTTCAAGGAGATGGTTTGGGTAAATAAAAAGAGAGACTAAAACCTGCGTGTTCTTTAAAGGTACTACCCCCAACTTGTTGCAATTAGTTTCAGGCAATTCAGAAAGTGTTTGAAACAGACCAAAAATAGTTTCTAAATAGAAATATGCTGAATTAAGGGGGAGGGAAGGGTTTGAACTTGCAGGAAGACCTTGTTGCATTGGATTTACTGGCCATTTCTTAAAACACCTCTAAGGCTCTAAATCTATAGTTCACCCTTGTTAAATTTTTTAAGTTTGAAAGCTTTGAAATTTCAACCAACAAAACATACCGTTGGTTTTATTTACCATCCCAGTTACTACATGATAAAGGGCTGTGAAACCACTTATTTGAAGAGAGCCCAGTCAGTCTCAAGGACTTTGGGTACCTGCATTAAAAGCAGTATTGTTCTGCTCTTTACAAATGGCAGTTTTCCCAAGCCAACCACACATTATTTGGAACAGTCCTTTGGCACAGTGAGTGTGTGCTGTACCACTGTCATGGGAAGCGTTTTGTTTATTGAAAACCCACTCTCTATGAGCCACTAAGCCAAGTAAAATTCTGTATTTAACAGCACTCTGCACGTTGGGCCTCAAGCGAGGGCCGCTGCACTCATGCGTTCAAGCACTTCATTGCAAACAGCCGAAAATCAGCTCCTGCCAGGCACTTTCTTACCATATAAAACCATCTTACCAAATACCAAGCAGACCAAATTCTCCCTGGCTCTTAAAAATCAGCCTGAACATGAAAAAAGATATCAAACTTCTCACCAGCACTAAATCAGCAGTCCACAGGCTAAACTATAAATGTAATCAACCAAGTCAGCCTTAGAAACTTTTCATTTAGCTCTACAAAGATAACACTAGATCAGCATTTTCATTAAAAAGAAATGTCATGGCTCATTCCTTTCTGTGATTGAAGAGGAAACAGCAACATCTTCCAAAACTCAGGAGAGAAACATATGCTGCAATAAAAAATAAATAAAACTGTGATTTTTGTTCCATTAAATATTTCAGTCTATGATTATAATTACTTCCTGATTGGGAAGAATTCCCATGTTAAAAGCCCCATGTAATGACAGCTCAAGTAGATCAAAAAAAGCAATGGCAGAACTCACAGGACAAGCCAGGGACAAGGTGCAGGGACAGAAACTTTACTGGTCTTTGTTTGTTCTGGTTTTATTCTAATTGTGCAGCTGAAGAACCTTTCACCCCCCACCACCTCTCGGTTCCCTGTCCGACACCTGTAATTTAGCAAAGCCCTGGAACAAAACTACTGGAATACCTGAAGCTACAGCAGGTTTTGGCTGCGGCAGGTCAGCAAGTCCTTACCCAGGTCTTTCCCTTTGATATCTGCAGCAGCCAGAGCGGGACGGCCCAAAGACTGGGTATGGACAAGTCATTGTCCACAAAGGAAGCCACTGCCACGGAACAGGGGGCAGTGTCCCTGGACTGGGCAGGCACAGACCCCCCAGACTGTTACGGTCTGTGCTTAGAGGCTCCTGAGACACAGGCTAAGGATAAACATAGAGCAAAGCAAGTGGGGAGGGGTTTGGCAAAACCTCTTCCTTCCCTGCAGATCATTTGAGGTCAGAACTTTTCACTGGAGGGGGGGATGAGTTTCAAGGAATGATTTGTCCAGAAATCTTTCTTCAGGATGAAACGACTGGTTGGAATGAAGGGCTGATGGAGAAAATGAGGGAGCAGGAAGAGGAGAGCCTCAAGAAGCAGGAGCTGAACTTCCCAGCATTATGAGTGGCATATCTGGTTCAACCATAGCCCAAAACTGTAAGAAATCCATAAACTGAAAAGCAGGAGGTGCAGCAAAGGTGCCTCACAGGCAGCACACAGTCGTTCCCCAGGGCCCATGGCAGGAGGATATTAATGGCATGGAGCCAAGCCCCAGGCACACTCAGCCTCCCCTCAGGAGTGCAACACCTCCAAGCTATTTCCATTGCTCCCCTCCCAGCAAACCCCTCTGCTGAAGCCTGACACTTTCCAGGATGGGAGCTGTACTCAAATCCCAGAATGGTTTGGGTGGGAAGGGACCTTAAACCTCTTGTTCCACCCCCTGCCATGGGCAGGGACACCTCCCACTATCCCAGGTGGCTCCAAGCCCCGTCCAACCTGGACTTGGACACTTCCAGGGCTCCAGGGGCAGCCACAGCTGCTCTGGGCACCCTGTGCCAGTGAGCTGGTGCGTATCCAGGTGGAAGCACAGCCTCCAAATTCCTCTGTTTGAGAGTCAGTAAAATGGCCACTGGTAACTGGAGAGGAACTGATGAGCAGTCTCAAGCCAAAAGCAAGTTTCTAAAGTTCACACATCTTCCCTTGCACTGAAGCCTTCATGTTCAACCAGTGTGTAAACTCCACTAGAAAACAGCAGTAATCTTTCTGCAAGAATCCAAGCCCAAATTTGCAAACCAAAGCGAAGACCTGAAAAAGTCTTTTCGTTGTTTATACAGCACTGTCCTCCAGCTCTTTAGTACCACAATGTAGAGCACTAGTAATTCAACATAAACACATAACTGTACATAAGGAGCATACACAGAGTCACTCACAAACAGCATCCCCAAAACCCACAGACAAGGAGCTGGGAACCTTTGCTGTTGATCATGACTACTTTCTCTGTGTTAAGTTTAAAAAAGTAATGATTTTCTTTCATCTTAAATACACGAACAATGAAGTAAAACAATGTCAAGTCAGATGAGAGAACCCTAAGTCACTTCAAACAATCAAGATCTGACGCTTACTGTAAGTACAGTTCTGCTTTCAACAGATTAAAGTACTCTCAGATCTATTTTTTGTTCTACTCAAAGGCAGACACATTGCATAAAACATCAGGGGGCTTTCTTTGATCAGATGCATAACTTTACATTTCTTGCTAAACAGTTATAAAAATAAAAATGCCTTGTAAGAGGTAAACTCAGAGGATATTTATACTTTCCCAATGACAGCTCAGTCGGGGTCTTGAGTTTAGCACCACTTTCAAGATGTAAAAATAATTATTTGTAGAGTAAGTTTTCAAGTTACATCTCTAAAGGAGATAAAGGAATGATCCACAGCTCTGTGCAAAACAAGTCCCACTTGGAGAGGGTTGTTACCTTCATTGAAATAAACCTCTGCTTAATATCACTGGATTAGAACAGAGAGACTTTCTGAGCATTAATGGGGCCTTTTTGTGCCACTCTGCAAGTTCATGGGAATGATAAAACTGTCTTAATTAAGTCTAAAGTTTTTCTCAGCATAAGAGATTATCCCTGGGAGAGGCCGCCAGAGCAGTTCTTTGTCTTTGACAATTAGATCAGATCTGAGGCACAAATGGCAAAGCCCAAAACAGGAGCTTCTAGAAATAAAGCATGGCAAGGACAGGCTGGTGCTCAGCCTCAACCTATAGCCTCGTTTACTGGGGGTTTTAAGGCTTTTCCAAAAATAAAAATGAATTTGAGCTATCAAGTTTTTATATTGATTTTCCTCTCTCTCTCATAAAAAAAAAAAAAAGGGAAGGTTAATCAGCTGCTGAGGAATTGGAAGGAGATTAACCATAGGAAAGAACTTGTAATACAAAGGAAAATGGGGCTGTTAAGACCCTCATACTTAAGGTGCGATAAAAACCACGCTGGACTGAAGGTTGATTTCTCCAAGTTTTTTTATCTTGCAGCTCTGCAGACTTTAACACCCAGCAAAATAAATCCAACCACGCAGTGAACGGCTGCTTTTCCTGGGAGCACATTTTTTTGTTGGATCACCAAGTGAGCAACAGGGGTGCAAGGAACACTTTTGTTTTCTGTGTTTCCCAGGCAACTCAAGTTTTAGCAGTCAGAGCAAAGAAAGAAGGAATTCTTCTTAAAACATCAAAAAATCAAATAACCTGCCAGCAGATTAAAGGAGTTTTATCCTCGTTTATCTAAACTCCTCGTCAACATCCTTAAACTCAAAGGGATGTAGGTCAGCTCTGCTGTCCTTTCTTGAGTCCCATCTGAAACCGTGACAGGGTTCAACCGCTTTGAACAGCGTCAGCTCTGTGTGTGCTGCCCCTCCCCTCAGGAATTATAACTTTCATCCTCTGAGACACTGTGCTTTGAAAGTGCATTTCTTCTTGCCACACTGATACGGTAGCATTTCTAAAGTCTTGGTCTTTCCACAAAGATGCTTACTGGTTATGCAAATAAAGGCCAGCTCGATGCTTTGGGTTGAGTTAATTGACACAGCGTTAGGGCTTCATACAACAACTTTTCCAGACTGTAAAAAGCAATTTCACCCTGACTTGCAAGACAGCAGCTCAGAATCATCAAAGTTGGAAAAGACCTCCAAGATCACATAACTGTGTTCCTCTAGCGGCCCACTCTCTGCACAATCCCTCACCTGTTTCGCAGTGTGTGCAGAGGTGTGATGGAAATACAGCGCTTAAATTCCAGCTCCACACTCATTAAAACTACATACGGGTACCCATGTTGTGTACCTGCCAACGTATTATTTACTCTCTTTCCCAAAACTGGGATAGATGGTGCAGTTTTCCTTGAGGAGGTGCACAAGAAGCCAGGAGCACAGCCCAGACAGCTGACCCACAAGTGGCCAGGAGGATATTTCATACCGTGGAATGCCATGCCCAGTGTATAAACTGGGGAAGCTGACTAGGAGGGAACAATCACTATTGGGAGACTTAGATATTGGGCATCACTCGTCTTTCCTGTTGTTTTCCTGTCTCTCTCCCTTTCACTACAATTATTATATTTTATTTTAATTATGAAGCTGCTACTTTCTTCCCAGTCGTCCTCCTCACCTTGGGAGGAGAAGTTAAACCTCAACAGACAGAAGGATATTTTTGTCTGCGGCTTTGTTATTCTCAGACAAGGCCTTTGGCCAGTCCGTGTCATCCCTGGTGGGATTTTTTTCACATCAACGAGGAGAGGATCCAAAAAATCCACTGAGGCTTTCAATTCATCTTTCAACTATATAAAGCATTTAAGGGTAAGTGTCCACCTGGTAAACAGAGAGCTTTGGTAGCACAGCTTGGGAAGAAAGAGCTCTATTCCAGCTTTCAGTATCAGACACTGTCTGCTGTCCACCTTTGTGCAAAATAGTTTGCAAAGAGCAGATACCACGAGATGGGAGGGTCATGAGGAGAACTTCCTCCTTCTGTCAAAGGTTTCAGTGTATTCTTTTCCAGCAGTTCAGCTGGCTCTGTGTTAAAATGCTAATGCAGCCATTTGCATAATCTCCTCTGAATAAAAAATAACAAGAAGAATAAAAAATGAGTAAGAATCACAGAGTGAATTCTGTGTCTACACGAACATGGAGCTGGTGTCAACCCCACACTCTCCTTTTTTGCTTTCAGGGCATTTTTGTTTCACTTTCCTGTGAGACCTCAAGCAATATTCTGCTTTTATTTCAAAGTTTAGATTCCTATGATTGATCCTTCTTTGCACTGAGCCCTCATGTGGGTGCTACTCTGCTCAGAAAACATCTCTCCGCCCCCCATCATTTGGTTTTAATGGTGGTTTGGACAGTTCCAGGCCAGCTTGGATGGGGCTTGGAGCAACCTACGACACTGGAAGGTTCCGACCCAAACCAGTCTGTGATTCTGTGATATCTGCAATAAAATCCCAGTTTCCAAGTCTCAATTCCTGTCCAAAGAAAAAATTCTGTAGTGGCAAGTGATGACTGGAAAGCAGTGGGAAGAAATTCTCTGTGTCTCACAGGACTGCATCCATGCAGAGGTGACAACTGGGGGACACGCGGTTTGGCAAGGCAGAGAAGAACCAGAATTCATGAGCATATTCCAGGTAAATGTTAGAGGATTATCCCCCAAGGAGACACGGGTTGGGGTCTGACCAAGAAGGACCTCCCAGCTGCAGCCAGGCAGCACCAGCCAAAAATCAATTAAATTGTACCAATTTCAGCTAATGAAGCAGTGCAGATGGAAACCCGCCAGACAACTGTGGCACACAAACACCCCCCTCCAGTGAAGCTCTGGGAAAAGGCTGAGACCTGGCCATAAAGCCAGAGCACACACATCACACGTGAGCAGGCCAGGACCTTGTCCTGAATGCTGGAGTTCTGCATCCAAAGCACCGATATGAGGAATGTGGCACTGGACTATTCAGTTTTAGCCAATAAACCTATAGGAAGGTTCCAAGATACGAGAACAGTCACCAAACAAATTAAGGCAGAAGATGAGATTCACGTATTTTGACAGTTTTGGTGCTGGCCCTTTCGAATGATCCCAGAATTTTTTATATCTAAATATTTTCAAAAACCCCTTTTCTCTTTTTTTTTATCAGATATGTTCTATCTTTTTAAAAAAAAAATTAAGTTAAACTAAATGGTAAGAGTATTTCCTTATACACTTTGTATTATTAAATGAAACATGTTATGTTTTACATCAGATTAGGAAGAATTGTTGGCATAGAGTGACTTCTAACAAAACACAGGGTTCAGAAACTTTCCATTATTATCCCGTTATGGTCAATATTTTCTGCCACGGGGTGAACCTTGCTTTAAGAAATTCCGTTCTTCCATACGAAAAATGTAGCACAGCTAAAACCTGATGTTTGCAAATGTACAACCAGCACCATCTAAAATAAACTCCAGCGAGGCACAAAGACTGGTGTTTCCTTTGGTTTGGAAATTTTACCATGGTACAACACTAAATCATTATCCTGAAGTTTCCCCTTTAATTCACAAGGAGGAAACACCAAGCTGGCCAAGACCATCAAAATACTCCATGTTTCTAGATGCCAGAGCCAAGGGCTGCTGAAGTTTGCAGTCAGGGGTTTTAAATTGGGATTATCCTAAGTAGAGGCACCAGAAGAGGTCAGCATGCTCATTTCAGGTGCAAATTGAGCTGTTCCCAAAGGATGGGCAAAAAAAAAGTTCACAAAGCCTTGGCTGTCACTCAGCTTGAACCCCGGTTAAATCGCATGCACAGACATTGTGTTTCAGGGAAAATAAAAGGTATTGCTGACATCAATACATCAGAGCCAAAGCTGCACAAGTCCCAGAACTGAAGGGCTGCTTGATATCGCCCAAACGGGGGAGCAGGAATCACGAATGGCCAACACCTGCTGCATTACTGATCTGGATTCTCTTCTTCTGAGCCTGTGGGCATAATTTGAAATTTCTGTTCCATTTGTACTAGACCAAAGATTTCTGTCAAGGCACCATCTGTAGCAATGAAATCCCCATCCAGCTCCAGTCCCTGACCCAAACCAAACCGAACCAAATGGAAATTAAACCTGCAAAACACCTACATGAAAGCACACCCCTCCAAACTATCAAAGTCCTCACCCATCAGATTGTATTTACACCCTGTGTAAAACCCCTTCTGGGACCATTTGGAACAGCCACAGCCGGGAAAAGCCTCAGTAAAAGCAAAAGCACAACAATCTGAAAAAGGCTGACAGCCTGCATCCCCAAGGCACTCTCCAAAATTGTTCATTTTATTCCTCTGGGAACAATTGGGGTGTTTGGGGCAGTCCAGCAGCTGCAGGTGCTGGTCCCAGGGTGTGCAGGCACCAAGTGCACGCTGCAATCAGCACTTTGGAGCAGAAAAGGGAATTGCTTCTGATATAAAAACCATCTCTGAACTGCTCTGTTCTCTTCCTTTCATGATCTGCTGAAGGAAGTAAATGACTAGGGATGGGACGAGATCCAGCACTTTTGCATAGTTTTTTCCCAGGAGCATTCGGAAGAGAACTGGATTCTCAGCCAGGTAGCAAAAATAGAAATGAGTATCTTACAAGGAGCAAAAAATGAAGGGTTTTCAACACTTTGCACATTTTAATCTGGGACAGGGCACACGCCCCAGTGCTGTGCAAACACAACATGTAAGAAGAGAAATTTGTCCACATTCCTGGTTTGCTGAGTTGTGAGAGAGGATGGGAAGGTCTTGGAACACACTGCTACAGGGTGGGACCAGGAGGAGCTCTGTGCAGTAGGGCCACGCTCAGCACCTCCCTCACCTCCGCAAATATTAATGATCTGGGGCTGGTGAGCCAGCAGAACTGTTTGGCATGAGAATTTCTCTGTGCTTTTGAGAGGAATTTAAGACATGGAATGCCTTTGACAGCACTGGGGTGGGGATCGTCAGCTAATATTCACACTGAGGTTACCCCCAAGGGAAGCTGAGCTCCCAGGCAGCAAGAAAGAACCAACCTGCTGGGGAACCTCCTGTTCTTGGAGGCGTGAGTTGAAACCTTTCAGAGAGAAGAGAAAACTGTGACATGGGTCACCACAGAACCCCAGAGTGGTTTGGCTTGGAAGGGACCTTAAAGTTCATCCAGTTCCACCATGGGCAGGGACACCTTCCACTAGACCAGGAGGCTCCAAGCCTTGAGGTCCACGAGCCCTGGATGACATTCCTAGGAAAGAGATCCCACATTTCAACACCAGATCATCATGATCCTGCTGTCCCCTTCTCTGCCAGCCCCAGGAACCTCAGGCAGAGCCAGCACAGCCTGGCCTGGGGCAGGACAAGCCCTCCCAGGCTGCTCCCTCTGCTTGTCCACAGCCAACCATGAATCTGCCAAATCCCACCTGACTGGGGCTCCTTACAGACATTAAATACTTTCTACAAGAGACACAGCTGGCTGGGTCAAGACAATTTATTGAGCTGTTGCCACAGACAGTTAAAATTTATGAAGGGCTTCATACTAACTAGATTATATATAAACATTTTAAAATGCTTCATGCAGAAGTAACTGGAATAACTCAGAGCTGAAGCCAGGGGGATTTGCTTTGAAAAAGTTGCATTTTTCCTCTGAAAACATTTACATGTGACCAGAGGCTTGACACCACACATACGTAGTTGTGGCTAATGAGGGAGAATTTTGTGGCTTTTGTCCAAAGTCACTTTGAAACAGCTTTGAAACACCCCCCCACCCCCATCCTCTGAGGGGCTGGATGAGGGGTTTGGTGTCTTTTCTGACCTTTCTCGTGTCTTTTCTGACCTTTGAAAAGAACACTTGAAACTGCACACAAGCAGCTCTTCCACAGCATGAGTGGTCTATTATTAATTCACACTCGTGCCACACTCAGCTGAGCCCACGATCCCTTTTCCCTGGTCACTGCAGGCACGGACAAGGAAGAGAAGCTAAAGTCAGACTGGAGAGGCAAGGAGAGGCTGAGGGCACCCAGCAAAGCCCTGGCACAGGAATGCAACCTGGGACTTAAACATCTTAACCCTGTGAAGGCCAGGATCTCTCTGTAAATTCCCTGAACGGCCCCAGAAGCCGCTGCTGCTGCTCCCTCATGCTTCAGTTCCAGAGTTTGTCATTGATTTGTGATTTATGGGTGACCTATGCAACATCACCTTGCTGAACCTACAGGCAGCCTGAGGCGATTTTGAGGCCTTTCAGCAGGATATGTGGATGGTTTTACCTTCCCAAACCCCTGAGTGTGATACTAGATTGAAAACCTCCTTCTGACTTTCTGCACTAGGATGTTTTGCTGAAGGTCTCACAGTGAAGTGGAAGGAAAAAAAGTAGAAGTCATGGCTGTGAGATAAAACTCACAATTTACTTACAATTAATTTGAGCATGGGAATGGCTGGAGCTGCGTCAAGAGAGGGTTAGGCTGGATATCAGGAAAAGGTTGTTCCCCCAGAGGGTGGTCGGGCAAAAGCACAACAGAAGAGACACAAAGACACACAAATTCCCTCGAAAAAGACATTTTCCTAAGTGCTAATGTGACAAAACAACAACAGATGAAAACATGAGAACTCAAAATGAAAATTAATGGCAAACTTCACAACACATTCCTTTAATCCCTGTACTTATAACAGAGAGTGCAAAGATCATTAGAAATTCTTTGCAGGACCAAACTCAGACTCAGGGAAGAGTTAAAATGGGCAGCCTTACTTTTTGCTGTTTTGCTCTCCAAAGTGTTGCCATGCACTGGATGCATTTAATGTGCTGAGGAAAAGGGCGAGAGAGGCCCCTGCAAGCAGAAGATTTCGAGGGAAATTGTCACTTTCTCCTCTTAAATGACAATTTTGTAAATTCTCGATGTGACAGGAACAATCGAGAAAGCGAATTAGGGAGGGGGGGAGGTTGCTGGTGCTGGGTTTGGCACAGAAGGAGCTCCACACGCTCGGCTGCGGAGGTTTGCTCAGGAATCGCGGCTCCTGCAGAGCACGAGTAGCATCTAGAGGACGTGGGGAGAACTTCCAGAGCAGGGAAGGCTCGCCCTCAGGAATGGGAACAGATGAGGGGGAAAAATAAAGGTGTGCCCTTACCCACTCCCCGTTGTTGTTAGAGCTGCCTAAACAGCCCCAGTCAAATCCCACTTTGCCACATTTCAGTGGGATGTTATGGCATTTCTGCCGACAAAAGAGGTAAATTAATAACACACACACACACACAAAATATCCCACAAATGCCACAGCAGATGGGGAAAGACGACAGGCTGCAGCAAGGAAGAGATAGTCCAGTGGAAAGTGTCCCCACAACAGCAGCGGGCGGAACAAGGTGAGCTTTGAGGTCCCTCTCGGCCCAAACCAGTCTGGAATTCTGTGATTAGGGGTGAATTTTATTTCTCCCTTCTGTCGGAGTTAACAGCCAGCAACGGCAGCGGACTGGTCACCTGGCTCAGCCACCTGAAGCCTCTTCTCTGATGAGAAGGGATGCAAAAATATCAGCTCTTGTAACAAAACATCTGAAAACCACAATCCAAACCAGGAAACCAAATTAAGAGCTAGATATTAGGGCATCTTTTCGAAGAAAACCTTTTTTTTTTTCCTTCAGAAGTAGCTTTTGTATGAGTTTTCCCTAAAACTCACAAATGAGCTCAGCTGTACAGTCCAACCCATGCTTTTCTGAGCAGGAAGGATAATTTCCTAGTGTCTCAAAGCAAACAGTCTTGGCTGGGTTTGCAAACTTGTCAGAATGTGCCTGTGCTAGAAGACATCTAACACAGGCTTTGGAAGGTCACCTTCTCCTCCTTTCCTATTTCCTTACACATTTACTAAAATCAGAGCTCGTTTTTTCCCCCCACATCTGCAAAAAAAGCAGCAGCAAAAATCCAGGCAGATTTCAACCAACCTCTACCTCTTCCTTTACTGGACGTCCACCTAAATGTGCAGCTGTTACCACAACTTCTGCCCAAGGAACCACTTCTGTTCGTTCTGGAAAGGCCCAAAAAGGCCCTTTAGCCATCCTACAGTATTGTTGCATCCAGACTTTAGAGGGCAGGTGACTTCACCAGCTCCCTGCCAACCCACCTGAGCCAAAGGAACACAATTCACATGCAGGGCCAAGAATTTACTGGCAGGCTAATTAAAGCCTCGACAGTCCAGTCCAGGAATTATTGTTAATCCAGTTGCAGGGTTACAAACATTTGTGGTGCAAAGCATCCAATTGTCTCAGCGCTTTTGCAATGGTGGGGTGGTTACAGCCTGGACATGCAGGACTTTTCCACATCTCCCCCTTTTTCTGGGAACTCCTCCTTTCTACTTCTTGACCCACCCTTCCCTGAATGCCTCTTCATTGTCCTCAACATCCCACCTTCCTCGCCAGGAGGAATGGTGTTAATGGAATTTCTTCTTCTCCAGTCTGTGACTTTCTGATGGGTTTGCTTACTTGCTTTTTCCTCGTTAGGGCATAAATTAAATGTTATCAAGTTTTCCTTTTTTTATGGGCAGTCACTGTATGCTGGATTCTTGCTCTTTGTTCCCTTTGTTACTCCCCAGATCAGCTTTATCAGTGTCTTTGTCGCATCCCTGAAGGACCCTCAAGTGCCCACTCACTGTAGGTGTTTACAAGCCCCGTGCCCTCTGTAGCATCCCGTGATAACATTTTGGGGGCTCTCTGCTGTATTCTTCTATTCTTGTGTGCTAATAAGTAGTCAGTACAAGTTATTTCCACAGACATCCCTCCTCCGGGGTGCCTCTGAGTGATCCACTCCAGCAGAGCAGAGACAAAAGTACCAGCAGCTCTTGATTTTCCTCCAGTTTTTTTTAAGAAATCCTTTCTCCTCACTCCCAAGCACCCAACCAACTGGAATTAATGGTTATTTGAAATACTGTTTAAAGAGCTAAAGAACTAAACCTAAGTAACTCCGCTGACCCTCTCTGGGGCAAATTCTGCAGGGCTGTCAGATTTGGGCTCATTTATTCTTCTTCCCAAATGTTTGTTATTGCCCACTTCAGAGTTTGCTCCAGCTCCTGCTGCGAAATTTCCAGCTGTGGCAAAGGAATATCAAGTCCAGGAGGGCTGATACCTCCTCCATAAGTGTTTTAATATGATGAACAGCTTCCAGCAGCTTCTCCTGAAAACTGGATCCCACCTGTGGTGTCTTATCCTAACTCTTAAATACATCAGGAACTGGGAGCTGATTATGCTGGGGGTCAAATCGATGGTGGGATTTGTTGCTTCTTGATAGTTTCTAACTTTTGGAGAGGTCAAACCACCATGGTCTGGTTTTCCCACCAGCTCATAACACATTGGGTGCCTTTCCCTTTCCTCTACTCACCTCCTGCCATCCCTGAAAATACGTTAGAGTCGCTGTGAATAAGTGATTGCTTTAAAAAAAAAAATCCCAGAGGTAAAAAAAAAAACCAACTCATTAAGTTTCCCACTAAAATTTTTCTGCAGGGAATGAGCTGGAAGTGGCATTCAGAAATAGCAACCAGCGGTGCCAGGGACACTGTGGGACAGGGAGCTCTCCCCTGGATGTGATGTACAAACATGCTGGGCCTGGGGAACTCCTGAGGACCCCAAAAAAGGGGTCAATAGCAGCACGGGGGTTGAAGACTACCCGGAGAGAAAGAGACCCCGGGAAGAGGCTGCACATGCTCCTGGCTCCCACGGAAAAATATAAATTGCATGCTACACTGTGCTAAGCAAGCAAATTGCAAGTAAATCTACTCCTGCGGAGTTCCTCCACCACCCCACCCCCCTGGGAGAGCAGCAAAGCTTTCTATCATCACCTCGGGTAGCTCACGCAGACCGGGACAACACGGCCTCGAAAGCAAAATTGCACAGCACTTCATCTCAGGGCCATCCGACTTCATTTCCAGCGCTCTCCAGCTGGAATGCTTGCAGCCCTGAGGGACAGCAGCATCACATTTTACTCCTCTACCTTTAGAGACAGGTATGATCTGGAGAAGAGGCTAAATTCTCTTCTGCTACAAGACCAATTCAGCACCATAAATGTGCAGTGAGAATTTATCCGACAGCCTCTCTGTCCCAGCGTTCAGGGGAGGCTTGCTGGACCCCGAAGTGACACATCAGCATCGTTCCCACCTCCATCTCCCTGACTCCCTCCCCTCAAACAAACCAAAAGGTCATCATGAACAAGGTGTTAAGAGCCGACATTACCCACAAAAAAAACGGATTTCTTAAGACAGTTTCAGTCTGTTCTTTACTGCTCACTCGGACTCTTTAGTCTCGTTCAATGCTAACCCATTTTCTCTCATTTACTGTTTGTATGAAACAATGACCCGGGGTCAAAGCTGAGGGTGAGATTACAAAGGGGAATCCATCGTGTTTTCAGAGCGTTTTGGACATACAAACATATACTGACCTGTTGGGGTACTCCTTTCAAAACGCAGCTTTGCAAGGTCGGATCAAAGCACCAACCACTCCAGTTGTCCTTTGAGCCACCCGCAGATTTCCTGACCCCTCACAGGAATAAATAAGTGGAAGAAGATTTCAGTCTCTATTCAGCCACATTCACCCACGCTTCCAAAATCCCACGTTACCAAAATAATTTCCTCATTCTGTGCCTGACTCTCACTTGCAAGACTCTCACTTGCTCGGCAGACATCAAACAGAATCCCGGAACGGTTTGGGGGCTGGAAAAGACCTTAAAGCCCATCCAGTGCCACCCCCTGCCATGGGCCGGGACACCTTCCTCTATCCCAGGTTGCTCCAAGCCCCGTCCAGCCCGGCCTTGGACACTTCCATATCATGTATTTGTCAAATTGACCTGAAATTTCTATTTCAAATGAAATGTTTTTCACTCATTTATCTCTAGATAAAACTGTTATAATTAGAGATTTTACTCCAGCTTGTTTCCAGGCTCCTACCAAACAGGAGAGAAAATACGAACCACTTCTTTTATTTTTAGCATACTCAGTTTCTACCTGTTATTCTTTTCTTTCCTTTGCCTTTTTCTCCAGACACACAGGAGAACCTGGCCATATTCTAGGAAAAGAAAAAACCAAGGAGAGTCAATGGAATAATTCCAGTTTTACTGCTTAGCACACAGGAGCTAGAGGAGGATAAACTCAAATACTCGAAAAATAGTGCAGTGTTAGAAGCCTTACGAGTATCTGGGTGGCCTGATCAATGTCCCTGAGCCTCCCAGCTGGACCAGCCAGCCAAGGAGAACACCGGTCCCTGGGATGCCATACGGGAAATGGGCAATGACGCACATCCTAAGGGTGGCCTGTAGGGTAAACAAGGTGAGTAACTATCCCTGTGAGCTCCTTTCTGGTGCTGGAAATGAGTCTGCACTTCCCACCTCGGTATTCAACTCCAAGCATAACTCATTCACAACAATTTCAGTTTCATGGAACAAAGCTGGGCCCTTGAATTACGGCTGGGACAGCAGAAAATAGTAAAAGAAAATTTTATAGAACTGAGAGTCGTCATTATGCACTTATAATCATAAAATCATTAAGGTTGGAAAGGACCTGTGAAGAGCATTGAGTCGAAATCCTGTGTTTGGCTGGGGAAGAAATGGGGAGGACAGAGATCACCACATTTTCATTTAAGAAAAAAAAAAAATTAAAAAATGAAAATAAACCTTGGCATTTTGATCTCCAGTGTTTTGCACCTGCCCTGCTGGGATTGCTGTCCTAGTTAATCCAAGCTGTAACGAGAGAAAACAATTGATTGACCACTCAGCGTTGTACCCGTTTCCAATTCCTTTCCTTCCCAATGATCACTCTGACTCCGGGTGGAACTGAGCAGAGTTCCGCTAAATGTCTTCTGAAAGGGGAAAAAAAGGTACAAAAAGCAAGCTTCTCTGAGCAGCCTGTGCCAGGGCCTCACCACCCTCAAAAACGTCTTCCTTATATCGGGGGAGGGGAACATTTACACCAGATTTTCACTGGTGCAGCTTAATGCTGTTACTTTTTGCTTTGCCTTCACCACCTGCATTTTCCAGCCTGCTCTTTAAATTGTTGTGGACCTTCCTCTATCCCTTTAAAACTTTTTATTGCTTCTTGTTAATGGAACGGACTAAAATGAAGGAATATCCTTGTGCTTTTCCAAGCCATCCCACAGACCCACACTGTTGCACTGTTCCCTCTCCACCTCCTGGCAATTAATGTTGGCTCCCCCAGGTAGAGTCAAACTGCAAATAAAGAGGAACATAAAAATGTCCAGGCCCCATCCATTGCAAAAGGCAGAGGTTGGCACCCTTTGTTGCTGAATTTACAGATTGCTTTTTAGTTTTATTATTTTATCCCCCTTGAACGGTAGAATCAGTTAATCCTGGGTGGCAGCGTGAAACTTGCGACCAGAGACACACCGTAAGTCATCTGAGGGTGTCGTGGCACAAATCCCTGTCGGAAAAAGCAGCAGCACTTAACTCCTTCCCCTCCTGCTCCTCTTCAGGCCTCCAGGTAGGCCGCAAGGTGAGTATTTATCTCCTTAGCACCTCTAAGGGTGCTGCAATCCCCTCCCTTTAAAGGCACGAAGGGGCCCAGAGGCCCAGGTCCCCTAATTGGTCAGTGAAGTCCATCAAGGCTGAGAGCAGAGGAAGGTGAAGCGCTCAGACACATCTGGGGATGCTCAGATGCTGCAGGCACAGGGCAGGAGGATTCATTTTAAGCTAAAATCCTCACCTTCCATCCTACTCCTTCATTGCAGTTCCTCAGGTCACGCTCCCCGGGAGCCACTGGAGCACTTGACAAGAAGGAACTCGGGAATGAGTTCTCATCCAAATGTTCAGACGGCATCCCGAGGGAAAGCCATCCCCATCTGCTCAGGCTGCTCCCCACATGCCCCAGGGGCTGGCAGACCACCCCCTAAACCCCTCCAGCAGGCACTATCCAGGGAAATCTGCCTTCCTGAAAACAACAAAGGATCCAAATGAGTTGTCTTAATCAGTTATTGAAACTTAATCAGTTGTGCAAGAGCCTGGACAAATGAAAAGGCAGCAGAGAATTGCCCCTGTGCTTGTGTGAGTTAATGAACAGGGTGCTGACCCTCATCCTGTGGTGTTTCCACATCACACCACTGCATCTCTATGGGATATAGTGGGTTTCTCTGGAAGATCTGGCATGGGCTACTCGTGGGGACTAAAACCCCCCACAAAAATAATAATAAAAAGTAGAACAGCAACGAAACCCAACCAGACAAACCTGATCAGACCCAAAACATTAAAATCCGTTTCAGCTCACAACGGCGTGGTTCACAAGGGCAGGTTTGGAATTGGTTTCAGAGATGCAGATATTTCTCATTTCCTTGGGTGGTGTTACTGAACTTCCAGCTGCTGCTTTAGGGACGTTTCAGATGAGCTGCTGGCCCTCACATTCACGGCTTTCCTCACTAAAGAGCAGAAATCTGGGCACAGCCCATCCCTCAGCCCCGTGTTCAGCACCTAATGGAGGAGCCGTCCCAGCACCAAGAGGTGGCGCCCAGGAACCAGGAGATGCTGCCCGTGGCTCTGGTTTGTATTGGGATGGAGCACAGGAACCAGGAGATGCTGCCCGTGGCACTGGTTTGTGCTGGGATGGGGCACAGGAACCAGGAGATGCTGCCCGTGGCACTGGTTTGTGCTGGGGCAGTGCCCAGCACGGTGCTGCCAGCATCAGGGTGAGGAGAGCAAGTGGAAAACACACATCAGGACAGATACAGAAACCGTAGAAAATGAGGATCAGCCCTTTCCAGCCTCGATTTCCAGCTTTCCAGGCTGTTTTGCTCCAAGCACCAAGCTCAGGTTGCTGCAACTGTGCACACACCAAATCAGCAATTTGTTCTTTCCCCACATCTCTGCTATCAATCTATCCAAGACAGACTCTTGACTCCTTCTCCCGGCGTCAGCTTCAGTTTTATACACCCTTTACAGGAACACTGTAACAGAGTAAATTGCAAAATTCCATAGTAAAAATCCCCATTGTGTTTTCAAGTTTCCTTAAGCTGAAAGGATTTCTTGGGTTTGAAGTAAGAAGTGAATATTCAATATCCACGTTTTGAGCACAAACTATCAAACAAGGAAAAACAAACCTTTTATTGTAGAAATTAATCAAATTAGGAAAAAACCTCAAAGTACAAGTTTATCGTATCTTGATCTTTCATGTTACGAACACAAGCTGATGATCAGCAACACACTGAAAGAGAAAAAAGGGGGAAAATCTGGTTAAAGTTTGTAATTTAAATTCATTGCAAAGAGATTTCACTGAGGCAAGACATTATAAGCATTTAAAAAATAAATTTTTTTACCAAAAAAAAAAAAGGAAAATATTTATATTTTGAGAAATTGATAAGCCAGTATTTCAGAGTACCCAGTCACTGACTGAGAAGTATAACTTATAGGCTGAGTTTTCTGTGGCTGATGGATTAAAGCCTTTCTGAACACTGGTGAAGGACATACCGTTAGCAGCAAGGAAAACATCTTGTAAACCCACCCCACGGTTTTATCAAGGGAAAGAAGCCAAAGTTAAGCAATCTTCTAACCACTTTAGTAAAAGGTGTTTGTCGGGATTTGTACCCTGAGCAACCTGGTGCAGAGGAAGGTGTCCCTGCACATGGCAGGGGGATGGAATGAGATGAGCTTTGAGGTCCCTTCCAATCCAAAGCAGTCTGGGATTCCACGATTCCTCACAGCTCTTTCCACCAAAAAAAAAAAGAAAAACAACAAAACCAAAAACTGTGGAGGGCACCACCAATATTTTAAGGTGCTTTTGAGAAAACTCCAAGCTTCTGTTCTGCACTGAACCCACTGGAGGCCCTTCTGCCTCTTGAAGGGAGAAGAGCCCTGGAGGTGCCATACTGCAGGCTGGATCCACCTGCTCCAAGCCCTGGTTCCACAAGGAGTGCTGCAGGTGTCCGAATGAAGCCATTTCCATGGCACAGCAGCAGGGCAGCAGAGCAGTGGATCCCACCCGGCCTTTCCCTCACACGGAATTCCCACAAAGCCCAGGCATTGTTTCCATCCCTGGCTCGGGCTTTTCCGCACATTCCCCCTCTTTTCCCCCTTGGATTGCTCTCCAGGGAGCAGCAGGATGGCAGCAGCCTCCAAAGCACCACGGGCCCCCCTCCCTCCAGCTGCCTTTGCAACTTGCTTGATCTGCAGACAATCCGTGGGAAATGCTACTGCTTTTTCTGTGTCTTCCACGTTTCAATCCGTACCAAAAGGCCCTGCAGAAGAGCACTCTCTGTCTCCTCCATCAGATTTTTGTGGAAAATGAACTTCTTACCCAGTCCGGTGCGAGCTCTGTATTTATTTACGCCATTTCTTGTCAGTGCCAAGCAGAGCAACGGGTAAACAAGTTTCTTCAAAGTACTCCCCAAAAAATGACATTTGAATTTAAACACTTCACCCACTAGAACAAGAAGTCTGTGCAGTGCCTGGAATGACACCTTTCCCTCCCTGAGTTTCTGGATCTGCCTAATAATTATTGTCGTTCTGATTTAGGGACAACCTAGGGGGGACAGCTGAACACTTTTGGGACGGTCACCTGGACAGACCTACAAGCAAACATTTTGCTTAGGGGACAGGCAGCAAAACAGTAGCATTGCTGCAAACACAGGATCTATCTGAACTTACAAGGGGGAAATGGGAAAAATGTTGGACTTCTGGGCAACTCCATAGATTTTTTTGCCAACTGAAACCACCCCATTTCTGCAGTGCCACTAACCAGTGCTGGCTTAGTGCTGAAAGGAGCTGTCATTGAAAATTTACATTCGTGTCCATTCCAGAGCAGCAACAAAACGTTCTTAAGAATCCTTTTTTTTCTTGTTTACATCAAAGAAAAATATCCTGTATTAATTCTAAACCAAGGAAGTGTTAAGTTAATTCTTAACATTTCTCACCATTACAAATTCATGACTTTTGGAGATATTTCTCGTAGTTTTTACACAATTCTGAAAAGTTCCTTGAGTTCCAAAACAGCTCTCATTGTGGAGTTATTTGCCAAATTCCAAAACAAATTTAGCCACTAAAGGTAGAGAGGTTGCACTGGATAAAAATACAGATCCTGCACGACTGTCCCTAATCAGAATCCCGATGGATCTGAGCCAGAGCTTGATACAATATTTGAGTGTCTTCCAGCCTCAGGATTCCGTGATTCGTTGTCAGGAAGACCAAATAAAGCCGGTAACAATTACAAACCAACCTGTGAAACAATCCAGCCCCATTTGTGCAGGTAAATATTAACTGAGAAGGAACAAAAGGTTTGTTTAGTTCGGGGTTGGAGATTTAAAACAATGCTGTGCACGCCTGGGAAAAACCTGATGGGTCATTAGTGCTCCTGTTTGGCTGAAGGGTCTGGGAGCTTGGAAGTGCTGCCAGCCAGAGGCTGCGGAAAAAGGCTGGATGGTTTCCAGTGGCATTTTGATGGATGTCAGGCTGTTAGGGATGTCCATGGCAATGTGGGGAAGAGATGCTGAAATTTCTTCTCTTTGCTTGGTTGGCCTCCATTCCTCCTGCTCTTCAAAGAACCCCGGACTGGTTTGGGTTGGAAGGGATCCTAAAGCTCATCCCATTCCAGCCCCTGTCATGGGCAGGGACACCTTCCACCATCCCAGGTTGCTCCAAGCCCCGTCCAACCTGGCCTTGGACACTTCCAGGGATCCAGGTGCAGCCACAGCCTCTCCAGGCAGCCTGTGCCAGTGCTCTTCCCCCATCCCTGCCTCTGTGTGAGTCCCCTCACTAAGGAATTCTGACACAGAAAATGTTTAATCTGAGATTTCCGCTTGCTGCTTACAAAATGCAAAAAGTGCCAGAGGCCACTCTGTGGTGGGATGTGTGACCCTCAGGACCCTCACAAGGCCCAAAGCAGGGGAAATAAAGATAGGAAGGAAGAGTAAACAAGTTTAGGAAATAGTGGCAGGAATTTTTTCTCCTGATAAAAAGAAAAGGGGTTGAGATCAAACCTCCCATCATACTGTCAGCACAGGTAAATAAATGATCTACACTACATCTGAGTCCTCCTCGTAAACCAGCTAACCAACAGATCTTATCCACGGGAAGATGTCCCTGCCCATGGCAGAGGGTCGGAACGAGATGAGCCTAAAGGTCCCTCCCACCCAAACTATTCTGGGATTTTTACAGATGAGTGTATGGAATGTCAACCACAGCAGTTGAAGGACTGCAATAGAGCACATCCAGAGAACATTACCCAAGACACAACCCAAAGCTCACAAAAAGCCAGGGGTTCTTCCAAAATTTGCTGTTAAATCTGACACATCTTGAATGTTATCTTGGCTCTGTTGCTTCTAAAGAACAACTGCTATAAATAAATGTGTTTATCTGCATCTAAAATTCTTATAGCTTAACTTTAAGCCCAAGTAAAGAGTCTCATTTTCTTTCTTGCCTTCTCAGAGTGATATATAGTAATATATGAGCTACTTATCTGTTAGGTCTTTACAGCTGAAAATACCTAAATGCAATAAAAACAATAAGGCACAGAACAAAATATGAGACACGTGAGGATCCCGTGCTGCAATTCCCAGCCACAGCGCCAAGGTCTCTCCCGGGCATTCACTGACTCCTGCAATCCCTGCTGGGTGAGAGAAAGGGCCAACAGTTCTCCCTTGGTTTGTCAGCACCACAAAATCATCGGAAATCTCGATTTTCCTACTTTCAGATGCAGAGGTTTATTTTCTTTTTGTTTTTACACACAGTTGTCCTTGTTCATAACGTGAGCAGTGGGCTGGCAGAGGTTTTCATAGCCACAGCCCCTACGAAGTGGATGGATTGACATGTAAATCACTTGGCAATTAACCGTGCATTAACTAACTAATCTTAGAGCCTCGAACAGCACTCACAGGTGGAGGGGGCTCAGTGAACAGAGACACTGAGAGTGCCTTCTCTGTGTTTTCCTTAAGCTTGGTGTTAGAATCCCAAAACCACAAAGCTGCTCAGCTATTCAGTCATGAATGTCTTGTATCCACGTGCAGAATTCTGCTGCAAAAAGAAAAGAGAAGACTTCCAGTTATTTTTCCTGCATTACCACTGAGAAGTAGAGAAAGAGAAAATCCAGTTTTGGGGTGAGACTGCTGAGGAAAATCTGATGACAAATGGGCAGCCAGGCCTTCCTGTAAGGGACGACTGAAACCTGTCCAGTTTTCCACTGAAATGATTTCTGTTGCAAGGTTAATCACCTTTTTTGCAGCTTGAAGGACTGACTGTGGTGTCCCTGAGCCACTCATCCGGTTACAGAGGTTCCTTGAGGGACAGCCCGGTTGCTCAGAGGCACCTGGTGTTAATGTCCTGCGAAAAGCTGTTTGTGCATCCAGGAGAAATGTCAGGAGTCATTAAATCCCCATTTGCTGGCCTCATCCATCACAGCATTTAGCAGCTGATGCTGGCCTGGGCAAAGGCATTCTCACCTCTGCGGGCTGGGGGAGGCTGGGACTGCCCAGGTTTTGCAGGGAGCAGCCCCTGGCTCCCCGGACCGCTCTTCCCACTCCGGGTTACATCGCTTTGCCAAAGACCTTCAGCCCCCAGCACCGAGGGGGGCTGGGGACATGGGGACACCAAGGAACCAAACTCGAGCACTGTGTCGTCCTCCTGCAGGGAGGCAAAGGCTGGATCTTCACGTTCTTTTTATTTTTCCTAAACGGCCTGTGTTTATCTAGATGCCAAAATACCGTTGCGTGGCTATTACCTGTGGATTCATAACACCGAGTTGTCTGTTTTGACAGAGCTTTCCTCACCGTCCCACCACACAGGGAACCAGGAAAGTATGAGCAAGGGCTGTTTTCCACAGTGAGGATTTACCATCAGAGAACAGTGATTCAGTTGCATCCTTTAGGCCAACAAATATTTGTTAAGTGCATCTTACAACACCACAGGCAGTTATAAAAAACCATTTTAATGGAGCTGAATTTGTCAGTCTGACATTTATTACATTGCACAACAGAGCAGAAGAGCTGGCTTTGGTCACACTGCAGAACACGAAGGTTGGAATTTTACATTGGAGTGAAACGTTCAAACTCACAGCAGAAGGATAGGTGGGTTTAGTGTAAAACACAGTGTTAGACCAAAGTCTGTGCCTTCAAATTTTCACTCAAATTGATGGGAATTTGGCCAATATTGTGGGCAGTTACCACTGCCTGGAAGAAAAACATCTATATTAAAGTGTGTGCTGTACAAAACACCTGAGGCTGCAGCCTTCAAGACAGGCTTTCTGCCTCTGCGAGTGTGTAAAGCCCAAAGCAGGCAACTCAATGCCCCTCAGTGTTCACCTCTTTTCGCATCCTCACCTATTTTAGCCATTTTATTAAATTTAGGTCACTCTCATCACATTTTGCTGCTTGCACAACTCACCCTGTTCGCCACTGGTACCAAATCATTTACAAGCAAAAAGACCAACTCTAGCACCAACTCTTTCCTGACACAGGGACTAAACAGCAGGGCAGTGATTTTTGGGACTTTAAATACTTCCTTTAGCTGGAAACGTGCACTGGCCTCCAGGGGTGAGAAGAAAAGTGGGGTGGGTTCGATCTTAAGCAATGACAGTTCATAAGTTGAACATAAATTTTAAATACATATATTTAATTGTATAAATACCTTCTTCATCTAGAAGACTGGATTTTCTGTATTTCAAACAGTTTACTCTGAAACAATGCTCCCTCACAGCGCTCCACACCTGCTGCTGGATCTTCCAGCTATCCCACCTCACCACCATGTCACGGAGCATGCTGGAGTCACCATCCCTGGAGGTGTTCAAAAAACCATGTGGATGTGGCACTTGGGGACAAGGTTTAGTGCTGAACCTGGTGGTGGTGCTGGGCTGATGGTTGGACTTGATGATCTGTCAGGTCTTTCCCAATCTTAATGATTCCATGATCGTAAGATTCCAAAAGAAAAGGAAGTGAGCAATAAGGACACAGCAGATTTGAGATGTCAAATTATTCTCATTTATTTTCTGGCAGCCCTTTTAAAAAGAGACTGAAAAGACACAGAGGCAACACCAGAAAGAGGCCTGTGGTCTGGTGGAGTACTGAAACCTGCTCTGTATCACCTTGGAATAAATCTCTTTACCTAAAAATGGGTTTAAAACTTGTTTGTAGACAAGGTGTTAAAAGAGGCTTGAAGCTGAGGGCGGAACAGCAAATGAGAGTTAAACAGCATTACTAACTTCTGGACTTCTGCTAGGTCAAAAAAGCATCAGTTCAAAACAGCTTCCTCTCAGCCTTAAAAGGGACATCCTGAACAAACCCTGGGACCGCCCACGGCACACGTTGGGATTCAAACCTCCCTCGTGTCAGCCTCTGCTCCCGTCCCTCATCCCACCCCACAATCCACAGCCAACAGCGAGAGCCCCACGGAGGAGCAGAAGGACCTTCCCCTCCCAGACCGGACCCCAGCCCTCCAGGCTGCCTCTCTGGGTGCTGGCAGCATCCAGGCATTAATTAGTGCCAGAAGCAGGGGCTGACCGTCACACAAAAATGTCCTCAGGCAAATCCCTGGGGTTTGGTAAAACCGGACCAGAAGGATTCGCATTGAATCCACAGCTGCAAAGCATCAGTGCCTCTGCTTCCCAAACGCGCTGGCGAAACACTTCCCTCAATCTCTTTTAAAGCCGTGGCGTTAATTCCTGTGTGTGTTTTCCAGCACACGCCCTAAACGAGCTGTGAGAAAACGTCTGGAAGGTGTTAAGCACCAGCGGGATGTGGAGGGTGTCTCCTCCGCTCTTCTCCTCATCCCAGAATTTACAGACCTGCCTGGCACAAGCCCCGTGTCCCGTGTTGTCAGTGCTGGCCCAGTCATCATCCCCCCCAGGCCATCCAAAAAGCTGGGTGACGAGCAGAAATGCAGCTACATTACAAAATGGTACCAAACAAATGATGTAACTTTAGAATCATAAAATCGTGGAATGGTTTGTGTTGGGAGAGACCTTAAAGCCCATCCAGTGCCACCCCCTGCCATGGGCAGGGACACCTTCCACTAGCCTAGGTTTCTCCGAGCCCCGTCCAACCTGGCCTTGGACACGTCCAGGAATGGGAGGAGTAGCTTTACCAGTGTAGTTTATTCTTCAGTGGCAGAAGTTACAGTTTCACACCCAAAGAAGCCCAGAGCTGCCTATTTTTCCCTGCTCTCTTTTGACTTGCCTAAAACAGTATACCTGGGTGAGAATTTGAGAGAGACACAAAGGCCGAAACCACCTCAAAGCTCCCGGGTTTCTGTGGCCAGTTTGGCCACAGCCTTTGAGGAGGACTCACTGCAAGAGCGTTGTACTGATTAAAGACAAGATATTTAAGCATAAAGTTGGTTTGATGTTAAATTCCCTGAGGTTTTTCTGACGAGTCTCAGGAAGGCCTCACAAATGGGCTGCTGGCTCCAGGTGGAGATGGAGAGGCAGGAGAGCCCCAGGTGCTGCAGAACGGTCCCCTCTGCAAACATCAGACCCGGCTCCCAGCCCAGCACCAGTGACCCCGTCACAGCTGGGGTTCCCCTTTCAGTGCCCCATTTGCCCCCACCTCTTTCTCAGACCTGGCTGCGTTTCTGGCACCCCTGAGATCCAGGTCCATCCTACCACATGGGTCTCTCCAAGCTCATGGCTGCTTGCTTTGGGAGTTCTGTTCCCAAACATCTCCTGACCAAACCTAATGGAACCAGGAGTCTTTTGGCTTGGCCTTTGATCCCTAATTTCAAGTTTGTGGGGCTTGGCACTCATGGGTTAAACAGCCACATAAGGAATTCCTGTTCCGGTTGGACCCAGTCCTGTGGGGTTTGGTTTGTGTAAAGGTTAAGGAGTCGTGTGTCCTTGCCTTGCCCCAGTGCCTGCTCCTCGCATGCACAGCAGTGCGTTGTTTGTGTTGCCATGGGAATTCCTGGGAACCCTCACAGCCCCTGCCTTCCACCCCGCGTGAGAAGGGCCCTGTGTAACCGCCTGGGTGAGTCACATCCCTACACAAACCTGTCCATCCCAGGTGCCAGCAGCCAGCGAGGGGTGAATTTACAGCTCCAGGAAACGTCTGCTCGGCTTTGCTTCCAGTGAGCACCAGAGTAAACCCTGTTATGTCAACACAAGCGGTTGCACAACTGGCTCTGGCATTTGATCCCACATCCACTCCTGAGCACGAGCGGCTGTCCTGGAAAACCAGCCCTGTAGGAACAGCTCTGCAGGTGACCGCTCACACTGAGTGCTCAGATTACATCCCACAGACAAAACATGCCCAGGGGAATGGGAAAGGGCATTGGCTGCAGCCCCATTCCCTGCCAAAGGGATTTTCTTCTCACCAACACAAACACGCCGAGGTCACCGCCCCAGAGCTCAAATGCTTCCCGGGTCAGTGGGATTCAGTCTGAGCATTCACTTCTGCTGGTAAAGGAGAAGGCAGGCAGAGATTTCCAGTGCCCATCCCAGCACTGGAGCCTGCCCCAAGGTCCCAAGGCAGAGAAGCTCAGGGCCAGGCTTGGTGCCAGGTGTCCCAGAGCACACCAGAGCTGTTCTCCAGGGCCCATCAAAGCTGTTCTCCAGGGCCCATCAAAGCTGTTTTCCAGAGCCCATCAAAGCTGTTTTCCAGGGCCCACCAGAGCTGTTCTCCAGGGCCCATCAAAGCTGTTTTCCAGGGCCCACCAGCGCTGTTCTCCACAGTCCACCAGAGATGTTTTCCAGAGCACACCAGAGCTTTTTTCCAAGGCCCACCAGAGCCGTTTTCCAGGAACTGAGCTCACCCCTAAGGCCTCACCACCAGACCCGCAGGGTGGCACTTCCATGTCCTTCAGGCATGAAGGATCTCCCATGTGCTGCCCCTACAGTAATGTTTGAAGTCTGAAATAATTCATTCTCTAAATCCACCTTTGTCTGCCTCCTAGGGATCACACACTGGGTTGGGAAAAAATACTGTGCACACAAAGCAGAAGAACCAGGATTAAAGGGAGGGAAAATGAGAACCAAAGGATTACATTCCTAGGTATGGGAAAACTCTGGGTGGTTGGTGTCACACTGCGTGTCAGAAGAGGGTTTTTCCTGCATTATTATTCTCCTTCTACATTATTTTTAATAATGTCTAAGGAATTTACATGCTTTATAAGGAATCCAAGATTAAAGGCAGCAAAGATCCATCCCATGCACTGTCAGTCTTGTGAGCTGCCCCACACCATCCAGCTGTTCCACATCTCTTCACAAAAAACCTGGAAATAGCCCATAAATTATCAAAATAAAACTATCTGAAAACAGCAGGTGCCAAATATAGTTTTATTTTTTATCATCTGGTAACACTGTGATAATATAAACTGTATAAAGCATGATAAAACTCTTCCATGAAACAGAGTAGGTACATATTATAAAATAAAAAATACAAATATTACATTACCAAAAGGAAATATGACATTTAAAAGAAAATATTACAATAATATAATGGTACCAGTTCCTTTCTGTATTCCAGAATTTATGGAAAATGTTTAAATTATGCAGCACTAAGAAAAGTTACTTTTATTTTCTCTCTTGATTTTAAACATGCATTAACTCAAACAGAAATAAAATCTATTGATCAATACAGGAAATGTTATTTAACCACAGAACTTTGCACGTAGACTTGGACCAACCTGGACTAGTGGGAGGCAATGAGATCAACTTTAAGGTCCCTCCACCCCCAAGCATTCCATGATTCTTTGGTGCAGTGGCTGTTGAAAGTAATGCAGTGTAATTATTTCCCTTTCCAGGGATTTACTGATTTTAGCAATTAAAGTTTTCAGAGGCGCAGCTGCATTTTCTGTGCATTTGCAGAGTTACAGCAATACTGGTTGAGATGGCACTAAAATAATCTCTGTCTCTGCACCGTCTTTCATTATTCAAAGTACTAAGAACATATCTTTAAAATAGCTCTTAAGGCTTCACATTCTTACCTGGGCACATTTTACCAATCCCCAGTAAACGTTGCCACTGTCCCTTTGCAGAAATGTGTTGTTTTAATCATACTCAAATGCAAAATCACTGTCAATTTATGAAGAAACATTCTGGTCAGAAATACACAAACTGACAATAATTTAACACATGGTTGCCAGTGGCTCAAGAGTTCAAGCCATGTAATTTTGAGGATTAAATAAGAAAAAGAAAATATCAGAAGTTTAGTTTTTTGCTGAGTGGTACAGACATTCTCAAACAGCAATAAAGTGGATTTCAATTTCTTTTTTTCTAATTCCATCTTATCCTTCAAGCCATGCCCAGTTTACATCAATTAAAAATCAATTACCGCCCAAAAGAAACCAGTGTTTACAATTTTATAAGAAAACAAAAAGACACTGAACCCAATGATCTCCAACTAATTCCACAGTTTTAAAAATGAGGATCTCAGCCTACTGAAATGTTTTTAGTATTCAAAAAAAGCAGTACAAAATGCTATTGGAATGGCAACGCTCACAAGAAGATGTGTTCAGGAGTGTTGCACAGCCCTGTGAGGAGCAGGGATGCTCCACTAAAGTCCTTTTGACTCCAGTTCCAAAGGCAGAAGCAGTTTCTGGGAGGCCACAGCTTCTACGTGTGGTTGTTGTTGAGGTTGCTCTTGTTGAAGAACCTCCTGGCCTCCACACTGCTGAGGGACACGGAGCAGCGCGAGGGGTTCTGCTTCCTGTACTCGATGCTTTCCATCATCGCCTCCCTGATCACCTGCAGGGAGCGACACAGCCAGCAGGAAAACTCACATTTGAACCACTTTGAAATGGACAGAAACAGCCCCTTCTGCTGTTAACAGCTGCTGCTCCCACTTTTAGCTCTGCTCCATCACTGAACAAAGGGATCGATGAGTTTTATTACAAATAGTATTTCCTGAGTGTATAAAACACTGATTTTAATGTGGTTAGTGAAAACATGAGGGAGGCCACCAACACCAAAGAAGTCACACAGAAATATACAGTACTTAAACAGCCCCAGTGAAACTCAGAGGGGTAAATCCAAACACTGAGAAAATCCGTATTTCAAGAATGTAGGAAATAATCATTATATTGAGAAAGATTAAATCTTCACTTTTATTTCCTGTGAGCTGATGTAACAACTTTTCTTCACTATATAGATTAAAACCCCCGTATCTTTATCTGGGATGATCATTACACTTGTCAGATGTTGGGATCATGATGTCATGCTATGCCAACTATCAATTAAAAATAATTATTACGGAGTTAGCTGATAAAGAAATTTCCTTCATAGAAAATTTCCAGTGTCCTTTTTGTCCAATTAGACAAAAAAAAAGAGTATAAAATCCTGCACATCATGTTTATATCCTCCACAGTCCCCTTTGCTCAGTTATCGTGAACGGCTTGCGATGGTAAAATGGCAAAACCAAGGCAAGAACCAAATGAGAAAATCAGGCAAACACTGAGGCAAAGCCCTGTACCTTCTGTAGGGCAGATTTAGGGCTTTACTCACATCACCCACTTCCCCCTTTAACAACCCAGCCCCTTTAACCCCCATACTTACATCCATGTTATTGAGGGTGTTGAACTCCATGAGGTCGTGGAGCCTCTTGAAAGCCTCGTTGGGATACTGGAAGTTGAACGTAGAGAAAGGTGTATCTGGATCATCAAAAATATCAAAGTCTGCAAAATCCTTCTCTTCCTGTGTTTCTCTGGGAACACCTGCACAGGACAAATACAAAAATTCCATCTAAACATTAGGGCTGAGGATTTATTACCCCATTTTTAACAGCTCCTTTGAATTCCCTAAGGACTGCAGACAGAGCTCAAGACTTGTTTCAGAGACAAAACACTCTTAGTACATAACCACCAAGTGATTCCAGAGGAACAGCTGGATTCAGCATCAGGAATTGTGAGCTCACCTGGAGCTTTGTACTTCCTGAAGTCGATGTTGGCCAGCACGAAGTGGATGATGGTTGGACAGTCCTTCTCTGAGGAGGTGTCCTTTGGTTTGAACACATAGCACTCCTTCATGCCCTCCCGGTCAAACACATTGGGGTCTATCTTGGGGAAAGGAAGCTTGTTCATTTTGGCCCACTTTTCAGCCAGCAGGATTTCCTGGAAAGAGGGGAAAAACTCAGGTGCTTAAAAGCCTTCACTGCAAAGTGAGGTTTGCAGAGACAGAGATCATGTGGCGTGGTTAAAGCAATCCATAAATTATTAAATCTCCAACACAGGAAGGACATGGAAGGTGCCCAGAGGAGGTACCAAGACAGTCAGAGGGATGGAGCAGCTCTGCTCCACACAGCTCTGCTGTGAGGAAAGGCTGGGAGAATTGGGGTTGTTCAGCCTGGAGAAGAGAAACTTTGGGGTGACCTCACTGTGGCCTTGCAGTGCCTGAAAGAGCTGACAAAGAAACACGGAGAGAGTTTACAAGAGATGGAGTGACACTGCCAGTTCCCACTGCCAGAGGGCAGGGTTAGATGGGCTGTTGGGAAGAAATCCTTCCCTATGAGGGTGCTGAGGCCCTGGCACAGGGTGCCCAGAGAAGCTGTGGCTGCCCCTGGACCCCTGGAAGTGTCCAAGGCCAGGCTGGACAGGGCTTGGAGCACCCTGGGATAGAGGAAGGTGTCCCTGCACATGGCAGGGGTGGGATGAGGTTAATGTCCCTTCCAGCCCAAACCACCCTGTGGTTCCCAGGACTAATCAAGTCCATCTCAGCACAGATGACCCAGAAGGACAAACTGAGCACCTCATTCACCCTGCCCAGGCTCCAGAACCTGCCATGAGTCACAGGAAGGAATCTGGTCTGCCCCAGAAACCTGGGGGTGAATTTACAGAGCTCACAGCGAGGGAAAAGCCATCCATAATTTTACTTTGCAGAGGAGTACCAGTGCTGTGGAAACCACTGAGAGTTCCTAAACACCAGGCCACGCATTGCTGTGCTCAGAGTCGATCCCCGCACACAGCAGCCTCTCAAAGCACACTGAGTGAAGAGCTCTGGAAAACAGGCTTCTTTTTCCTCATGACAACTCAGTAAACAAGGTAATTTGTAAATAATGACTCAAAAGCATGTAATGAGGGTGTGTGAGAGGGAGGAGAGGGAAGGTCAACATCTTTAATCTTGGTTTTCAATGAAATAGGACCCTTCCTTGGGCGACTGTTTTGGATACGCAAGAGATTAAGAGATAGTGGGTGTAAAATGATAAACCAAGGCTCGAGTCATTGAGTTCAGCTGGCTGATTTCCCCACTGGAGTAAAATATTAGAGTGCTACCATAGATACAGGCCCACTCCTGAAGTGGCATTTGCTCTTTGCAATGCACCAGTGGGACAGAACTGGTTCCTGTTCCTGTCCTCTGCCCCAGGAACACAACAGTGTCTGCCTCAGCACACACCTATTTGTGCTTCAGAAACAATGGACCATTCCCTTCAACGGAGCCTTCTGGAAAACCTGAGGCACCATCTAATTTTCCCACCATTTTTTATTGTGTCAAGGAATTTTTTGCCTTTTGAAAATGACAGTTTAGAGAAAAAGCTTCAGGATGCCACTTGAGTGCTAATTAATCTCTCCATGTTCCCCAAAACAACCCAGAAAATTGCAGCTGACAAAGACAGAATGCTTAAAGTAGCAGAGGTGACCATACACATCCTTTTGCACAGACTCCAAGTGTGGAATGTTAAAAAAGGGAGGAAAAAGATGTTTCAGAGGCAATGGCAGTGCTCTGTCAGCAAATTTCGCTGCTGGGGCAAACACTCATGACAAAAAAAGGAGATATATTCTTACGCAAATAGAATATTAAAGGAAGAAAGAGACTCTGGGATTCAGTCATTTAAGGAAAAACAAAGGATCTCAAGCACTAGGAAGTCTTCTCAGCACTCTATTCTCCCCAGTAGCCCCAAGAGACCTAGAGATTACAGGAATGTCTCCTTTTTATTCTCCTGAAATTTGTCTTTGCAGCTGGCAGCACTGATCTCAAGCTCATTTTGCTACTGCTGTTATTTTCTAATGTTGTTTGGGGGTTTTGTCACTCCACAGCAGCTGAAAGAAAAGAATTCTCTGTTTGTTCTAACTGAAATTTGTCTGTAAAGCAACAAGGAATGCCAGTTGTTTCTCAAACAGGAACGTTTTCTGAATTCCCTTAAAAATTATTTTAAAAATCCATTTGGGTTTGAAATAAATAATGCCTCTTTTTTGAGAACGGTAGAATCATCAACATTGGAAAAGACCTCCAAGATCACACAGATCAACCAAATCCCACTATGCCCACTTAACCACGGCACAAAGGACCTCGCAATCTTCTCTGAAGTGCTGGTTTTTCTGTAGCAGCTACCAAAATGATCCATGTAAAGGCTTTGGGATCAGCTGGAGCTGTGTGGATGTGCAGGTTGTACAGACTGACAGCTGTGCTTTCCACACCTGCTGCAGAAAACAGCCATGGCACTTAATCCCTGTTTTCCTGTTGCTGTTTTGCTCTGGCCTGAGCAGATTTGAGTCCCACTTAAACCAGTGCTGGGATTATCCTGGTGAGATGTAAATGAACCGTTAGCCCTGCTTCCAAAAGGTTATTTATTTAGCAATCCTGAGATGATGCATTTCTGCAAGATGATGACATGAAACCATCCATTTACATCACAGCACACAGAGGAGAGCAGCTGGGCAGAGGGAGAGTACGGCAGAGAAAATGACTTAATTGTTTAATGCTGACAGAAAAGAGAACTCTGCAACCAGTGCCAAAGCAAAACTTCCATAAAAACAACCGAGCTCCTGCTTCAAAGGAATTTCATTATCCCTCTTTGTGCCAGTTGCCTCATGGAAGGCATGTAAACAGGAACTGAGGCACAAGGCAATATTCTGCCTTGACGTGCAAAGAAATATTCCGAAGCTGTAGATACAACAGCACCAAGGCCTTCTGGGACCATGTGGAATAGAACTGAGTCACCTGAAACTCCTGAACCCAGGAAGAGAAGGGCCTGTGTCACTTACTTTGAAAGGAGGGCTGGAATCACTTGGCCTGGCTGAGAAATCAAAGGAGATGATGAGATCCACGCCTCTTTGGGGCCTCAGGATGAGCGGGTAGGGCAGGTTAAAGGTCAGCCCACTGTCCACGATGTGGATCTTCTTGCTCTTCACATCCAGGGGCTCATAGATCCTCTCGAACTCGTCAGGATCTGCGCGGAACACGAGAACACCAAACCAAGCAGGGACACCTGAGTTAAGAACTGAGGTTCTGATGGGCTTTCCAGTGTCTCCCTAAGTTCTGGAGAGAGCGTGGAATTTGAACTGCACAGTGTATCCCAGTTAAACACACCATGAACTCAAGTGTAACTAAAACTCTTAAAAACTGGAGAATGAGGTGAAAAGCCAGAACTGGAAGTGCCCTCAGGACACCAAGTGCACGAGGCAGACCCAGAGGGGACTTCAAGCAAAACCAAAGGGGACAAAAGCCCAGGTTTGATCCTAGCCCTCCCACCTTCACTCCATCATCCCAAACAATCCATACACAAAGGAAAAAGTTTATGGGATGTTAAGAGACATCTGGGGGTGTCAGAGGATGGTCCCAGACTCTGTTCAGTGATGCCAGTGACAGGACAAGGAGCAATGGCCGTAAACTAAACCACAACAAGTTCCACCTCAACACAAGGAAGAACTTCTTTCCTTGGAGGGTGCAGAGCCCTGGAGCAGCTGCCTGGGAGGGCGTGGAGTCTCCCTCTCTGGAGCCATCCCAAACCCCCCAGATATGTCCCTGTGTCACCTGCTCTGGGCAGAGGGTTGGACTAGGTGATCCCCAGAGATCTTCCAACCCTAATATTCTGTGATCCCCTCAGTGTCCTACGACCCCTGCCCAAACCTATTCTCCCAGGTTCCCTCCCAGCCTCACGTCCTTCCCAGCTCTCCCAAATTTGCCCAAAAAGCCTCAATGTGGCTCTGCCCTCCTGTGACACTTGTCTGTGTCTGCTTCTGCTCATTCAATTGGGACTATCAGGTCTTGTTTTCCAACCTGCCCCAGACCTGACGACCTCACACTCACCACTCCACCAGGAAAAAAGAGAAACAGTGACCCATATCCATAATTTAGGCACCGGACAGAATTCTCTGTCAGCCACTCACTGCTGGTGCTGTCCCAGTGTGGTCCCACCACTCTTCTCTCTAAGCCCAACCTGATGATGTTTCCCTCTTACTCCAACATTCCCTTAGGTGCAGCTCAGGAAAAACCAATCCATTTCTCCTGGGTGTCTTCACACTTATCCAGGTCTCTGGATACTAGAAAATGAAAGTCTCTGGACACTACTAAACTATCCCTGCTGTACTTAAAACTTTTCCCCTGACAGTATTTTCTTGTTCTAGACCTTACAAATATTTCCAGTGCATGGTTTTGCTTTTTAACAAAAATCTAATGCTCATATCTGTAGAGGGCAGTGTAATGTAAGGAATGCTGGATAGAAAAATATAATAATTTCTGCTATAATTGAATTTCCTGGCACCTATTTATTGACAATGGTAGCAATCTGAAAAAAAAGGGTATTTTTGAAGCAAAGAAAATCCATCAAAAATAATTCTAACTCTTGTCCCTGTCATTTCAGAAGCAGCATGTTGTGAGCACCAAACAAAATATTGAAACAGATTATTTCACTTTTTATTTCTGTTGTTATTTATTAGAGGACCCTTTTCTAAGTAATGAGGCACCATTTTCCCGCTATTTGCCTTGATTTCTAAAGGAGAGAACACTTTTAAATCATTGCCTATTGCTGAAGGGCTAAGTGTGTTTATAAACCTATTTTAGAACCAGATATATTTCATAATCATGAATTAGCATAAATCAATGAAAATATATTGGTATTTATCAAATTCATCACAATTTAAAAAAAACTGGTAAAAAGCCCACACTGACTACAGTTCCCTTTAGCACAAGTAGACCAATTTGATTTTCCCCTTCTTGTTTAAAGACAACATGTCAAACGTAACTTAACCCTTGTTCTCACTAGAACTTCTAAGGAATTACAAAAATATTTTTGTTCAAGTTTCGTCTTTTCTTACGTTACAAAAATTGAATTTGAAAGGTCCTTTAACCAAGGACAGCATCAGCTATAACAGTGTTTGTGATAGGAGTGTATTTCTGCCACACAAACTTCCTCCCAGCACTGAAGAACGAGATGGATCCTATTGCTAACAGCCCTCATGACTCTAAAATCAAATTTATCAAAATAAATTAATTATATTTTAAAGGAGAAAACATCTTAATGTTGTCCATAAATTTATAACAACTATATAAATGGGTTTCAGTAATCACAGTCTTCATAGAATCCCAGACTCCCAGAGACTGGGACATGAATTTTCAGCCTTTTAGGAAAGATGCATCCCTACTACCAGCACCTTCCAGTCCATCAAACAGCAAACTGGGAGAAAATGTGAGGATGTGGCATTTGGTGACAGGGTTTAGTGGTGGTGCTGGGTTGATGGTTGGACTTGATGATCTAAAAGGTCTTTTCCAGCCTGAACAACTCTGTGGGTCTGTGTCTACCAGCCCAGCTCCATGTTTAGCCAGCCCAGCCCTGTCAGCTTCCCAGCAATGGGATACACAGACAGCTTTTTGTTTGGAAATCGTAAAGAGGGCATGTCCTAGAGACCAAATCTGCCACAGATGGCAGCTCCAGCGGAAGGAGGGGACATGAGAAGGGCATTTGCTACTGACGTCCATCTACTACAACAGTTTCCATAAATACTGAAATAAGGAAGCAGAGATTAGGGGTTATTTTTCGCCATTGTTATGCACTTGGCATTTTCTCAAATCTTTCTGGTGTGTTGTAATATCAGAAAAGAAACATAACAACTCTGAGTTCACAATGAAATCATTCCTGATGAAATAAGAAAATGCTCAGCATTATTTCCACAAATAGAGTCTGTGGAAAAGCAAAGCCAAGGGTTTTATTTCCAGACCAAGCAGCTGGGATCTCTGCTGCAGGCACTGCAGACCCTAAATTCAATCCTCAGTAATGACTGTAAGATTGGCTTAGGTCAGCCACAGTTCATCCTCTGCAGAGGGCTTGGGACAACTGGAGATGGAAAGTATTATTGATATCCTTTTTTATTCACTTATTTCTCCTTTGGAGTGTCTGGCAATAAAGGAGAGTAAGCCTTAAAGCAATACAGACTTCTCTCTGCACTCAAGCTGACAGGTAAACTGCCAGTGCTAGGAATAAATATGCACAGCTTAAATGCATCCAGTGCCACGGTAATCTAAGGATTTAAATTTCACACCAAAGTCTCCTTTCTATCTGCGCCTCTGGGCTCCTCAGGTCTTCCATACATTAGGAAAATTCACAGCATTAAAATGTGGATACACTCATCACACTACTGGACGATTACATTTTATATTAACTACTGACGTTTCAAGGGGTTTTTAACTATTCTTGACTATAATAATGCAACCACTCGCAGCTGTCAGATCTGAGTTGTTGCTGTAGGTTTATGAGTGTGGGCTTCAGCTAACAGCAAAAAAACGCAGTCATGTCAAACTTTTCCCATTTTAACCCAAAGAAATTTCAGGCACTACAAAGTACTTGTGTCAGAGGTGCAGAGTTCTGTCAAACCAGCATTTTACTTCCATTGAAATCAAATCCCAGGAAGCTGATAGTTGATTCTGAAGACTATCCACGTGTCTTAATTATGCAAAATTCTCATCAGCTGTCATTTTTTCCAATCATAAATTTCCTACCCACTTTCCTGCCTCTTTTCCAAGTACTATAAATATTAAGACTACCCAGTTGTAAACACCCCTGAGATGACAGAAATATTTAGAAAGTGGAGTCCAGATGGAAATTACTCTTCAAGCCTTGCAAGGGATTTGTTACATTAACAAATACACATAAGAGCACGGCTGCTTCTTAAGCTTTTAAATGACATCTGTTATTTACTGTTGCTTAATGAGCAGTTGGGACAATCTCCTTCCTCTGAATAGGAAATGAGGGCTGAGGGGAATGTTGCTGTCACCAGGGATGGTTGGTAGGGCTGTGCTGGGAGGAAGAGCATGGAAGGAACACCTCCTTCAGAGAGGTGTAGTTGTTCTTTACCTGATGGATCACAGAATCATGGAATGGGTTGGGTTGGAAGATCACCCAGTGCCACCCCCTGCCATGGACAGGGACACCTTCCACTGTCCCAGGTTGCTCCAAGTCCTGTCCAGCCTGGCTTTGGACACTTCCAGTGCCAGAAGAACACCAAGAAATTAATTGCCTCTCACAGAGCAGATTGCAGTGAACACTGTCCATGGCAAAGGCTTCAAAATCCTAATCAAACACAATTACTCTTCACAGCTCCTGTCCCACACACGACATCCCTCAAGGAGTGGGGAAAGACTTTGAACTTCTTTTGCAAATTCATATTTTTTTGAAATTCTTATCCTTCATCCACGTTTTTGCTTAAGCCAACATGAAATGTGGATGCACCTGCACATCAGGCACCCTGGAATGGGAGTGGTTTGTCAGGTGCATCCACACTGGGAAGAACATCCTGTCAGCAAAGTAAAGATCTACGAGCTGGGCCAGGGGAGAGTCAGGCTGGAGATCAGGGAAAGGTTCTTCCCCCAGAGGGTGCTGGGCACTGCCCAGGCTCCCCAGGGAATGGGCACGGCCACGAGGCTGCCAGAGCTCCAGGAGTGTTTGGACACCGCTCCCAGGGATGCACAGGGTGGGATTGTTGGGGTGTCTGGGCAGGGCCAGGGGTTGGACTGGATGGTCCCTGTGGGTCTCTTCCAACATTCACTGATTCTGTGATCCTACAAGTGAAGAAGTGTGTTGCCCCCAGGGGTTTTTCAAAAGACAAAGACAGCAGATGAGCTACAAAGGTTTTGCAACAGGGAAGCCCTGCATGAGAACAAGGAAAGGTTTCATTTGCACCAGCAGGCTTAGCAACAGTAAGAGCCAAGGATCAACCTGGACACCCTTTGGAGAAGACCAAGAGAGTGAGAAAGTGGATGCAACCAAGGGTACCATACACAAAAGCAGTTTGGTCCCCTCTGCCAAACCAAGGACCACTGTCCATCCAGTGGCTGTGCCACAGCCTGTGCCAGGGGACAGGGCAGGGAGCAGACTGTGTCACTGTGTGGCGCCCTTTGATCCTCCCAGTCCCCTCACAAGCTCTGCTGCTGGACAATCCCTACGGTGCTCTTGTGACCCTCCTGGTGTGATATTACCACGCGGGGAACTTGCTGCCTCTGGCTTCATTAATAAACGCACACAGCACCAGCATTCTGGGAACTGACCTGCCACTGCTGCTGGCTCCTCCTCCTCCAGGGACTCCTGGGTGAGCAGCTCTGCCAGCGGGGACAGGGGGTAGCAGCTGTTGAGGTTCAGCCCCAGCATGAAGTTGTGCACCTTGCCAGCGCGGCCCTCGCGCGTGTTGAACAGGGCGCTGTCCCCCACCAGGGCCATCAGCATGCGCTGCACCCAGCTCTCCTGGCTGCTCTCCTGCAGCCTCTCCTGGCTCTCCTGCTTTGCCTCAGGGCTCTCAGTGCCTGCACACAAAAATGAAAACACCCAGCAGTGATATTTAAACACAACAAGTGTAACACCAGCATCTCAGGGGCTATAAAATAAAGGACCTATGAAAATAAAACACTTCTTTCAACGAGCTGGGGGCTGGATGATGGAGCTTTGCTGCCATGATTTCAGAGGAGTGCAGAATCCATCCTTTCAACTTCATAGGCCAGTGAAACCTTCAATCTGCACCACAATAGTGTGGATGTGTCCATCAGGAAAATAGACTGGGAATGTCTTAGATGACCTGAGCAAGACTTAATCAGCCCGAGGGCTTTCTCTGTAAGCTCTGCTGGGCTCAGGGACAGACCTGAGCTGATAAGATCTACTTGATGTAGACATAAATTCATAAATTCATCTGGATATGCATTGACAGCCTTCTCCATCTTTCCTGCCTGTTAGAAATCCAGCTTTCCTCAGGAAAGCAGAGTTAGTCTGCATAAAGGATAATGCTATAGCATGGAAATTCTAAAATACCTGAAAATATCCTTACAGTGAACTGTAATCTACAATTAATATCTGGCTTTAATTAACTAAAGAGTACAGTTAAAGACCCAGACTTAGATGCGTGCAGTTGGAGCTCGCAGTAAAAATGACCTGGACTAGCATAACCCTGCATTCATTCACATACCAAAATATTACTTTTTGGGGTGTTTTGGATAACAAAATAGTTCAGGCTCAAGCTTGATACTTTAAATCCAGCTTTAAAACTTGCCTCTTTAACCCAGGCTTTAAAGGAGCTGAGTTTCATGTAAGTAGAGAGAAAACAAGCATCAAAGAAGTCCAACATCTGTCCAATGACATTCTGTGGAAGCGAGAGGGATTTCCAAGTGTTTACAATCCCAGATTTGTTGGTTGTTCACTATGGCTACAAACTAGGAGAGAAATGTGTTTGGTGCTGGCTGTAGTGTATAAACAGGAAATCCACAAATAAACACAAAACCTGGTACCACCTACGATTTTACACATAAGGGGAGTTGAAGAAGCAATCACTGAGCTGAGCTAGTGACATAATTCCCTGTCCCACCATACAGGATTTTCTTTTCTTCTGTAGATCCTGACATCACAAACAGCTGCATTCCCATCTTTGCTCCACTTGTTAAAAATAAAACCAGGTTTTTGCAGGTGAAAATCACTCTTGTCCCCAAAAATATCATCAAGTACAGAAATCTGACTAAGACCCCAGAAATCTCCAGGTGCTTTAGGTACTTAAAGGGAATTGTCAGCAGGATCTTTTCTTCCCACTGCCCAAGATTCCCTTTGTGGTTGTGCCTCTTTGAGGAATCTGGATTTGGGCTTTGTTACAAACACTGTGCCAAGCACAAGGAATTTCCTGTATCAGATGTCATTTGTGCTAGAAAACACCTGTGAATGCTGGAAATCCACATTAAACCATTCTCAGGTAAATATTTGATCAGGAAACCCTCAAAAACAATGGGTAGTGTTGGTTTGTGGGGCTGGCAGCAATTCCAAGGTGCCTCTGAGCTCAGCAGTTTGCTGGAAACAGACTTCTGGAGGGCTCTGGCCCAGCAGACCACATTTTTGGGTGTATGTGGAATTCCAGACATGTGTGAGAGAATCACCTGATGATCAGCTTGAGCAGGAGACATGAAGTCAAGCCCAGAGTCTCCTGGGGTCTCTTGTTCTCTATTTTGCTGAGCCACACAAAAGCTGATGGAAAAAGGAAATGATTAAATGAAAACTGAGCATTTCCTTACCTTTTGGATGCTGTGATTCATCTTCACTGTCTGAGCTGTCATTGCTTACAAGGTGCTTTAGCCTAATATTTTCTGTTGAAAGAAATAGAAACTCCTTTAAACTGATGGGGTTTAACCGGCAGAACAGTTAAGAATTTCCAAACAATCTGAGTCATAAAATTCTCATAGTCTTTGCAATAGAAAATACAGCTGAAGAGACTGGGTCTGCTGTGGACATTAGAATGTGAGCAGCAGGTACTTTCCTTAGCCTGAAACTTTTGGGCTGGGAAAGAAAATGTAACCCTAAAGCAGTACCTCCCACTCCCTTCTGCACCACACGCCTGACACGCTTTATTCACCTTCATTAAAATTTAGATGCTTAGCTTCTGTCCTCTCAACAACTCCTACGAAAATGTTACTGTGGTGCCAAGGTGCCACTGGGACACCTCCAGCTCCGGTCCAGACTGTGATTCAAGCCATATGAATATTTTCACATCTGATCCCATTTCAAAGAATATTTTTTAAATGATATGTGAAATGAGTCACAGATGACAGATAACATTCTGTCTCTCACTATCTTTCAAAAGCAGACTTTTCCATGATCACATTTACTGACAGGGATCCTCCATGAGGAGGCGTCAACACTCCTGAGGGGCCTCAGAAATAGGAACCTGGAGGTCTTGTTTTCATCCATAAATAAGAGATTATCAAACAGCTGAATTCCATCCATTAGGAGGCAGAGACAGACAGGTTATTATTTAAAAACTATCTCAGTCGACTTTTTCTCTTCTTGCTCTTCAGAAAGACCTGGCTGTCTAGGACAATTTATTTATTGGTCAGATCTTCCCCTGTAACGTTGCCTTCTGAATAGGAAACAAAAGTGTAGAAAACCTTTCATCATTAACTACATTCCCAGATAAAACTCGTTAAAGTCCATCCAAACCAAGCCACAACTCTTTCTTTACAGTTATCTTTCCATTTGTGTGCCAGGAGTGAAACCGAAACCATTCCGTTTGCAAGCAAAGGACCAGACACCAACAGGCTGTGGTCAGAATGGAGCAATCTAACAACCCAAAGATGAGAGAATTTATGTGCATTTTGCTAATCCCTTCAATAACACAGCCCAGTGTCAATAGACTACACAAGTAACTATCAAATATTTGTCAGCTTCTGCTCTCCAAAAATCAGCATCACAACATCAAGGGAGGATTCTACTACCTTCCAGAAAAGAGCTGGATATATGCATGTGACTTTCAGCAGCTCTGACTGATCAGAAACAAAAGTGAAAGAAAGGAAAGAACATTCCCAGTGCTCTTTCTCCACCTCAGCAGCATCCAGCAGTGCCAGCAATTAAAGGTGATTAATTCCACATTCTTAAATGACTACCAGCAGTGCCATCCTTCCACAGAGGGCGAATCTGGCTAGTTTTTTATTGCTCTGCATAGTGGAATTATTTACTAATATTACCTAATTCTTCTTCCATGGTGGGCCCTTTATTCTGAGAACTGGAGACACCAAGGACTCTGTTAAATAATATTGAAAATGCACTGCCCCAGACACCTGAAAGAGAAAAAATAAACAATGAATGGTGCTTGGCAGAAGGAAAATAAACTCCACATAGCTTAAAAAGCACTATTTAAGCAGTTGGTTGCTCTCTGAATACACCTCTGAGTTTGGAGCAGGCCAAGTCGTAAGCTCAGATGTCCAAATCAGAACAAAACACCAAGGAAGTAAGAAATAAAGAAACATTGCCTATCCATATCTGTGAAATCTTTCACATGAATGTCTTCCAGCAAACTGAGAGCTCCACTTCTTGTCTCACACTTTGTGTGACTGCATTTAAAAGTCCACGAACTGCTGAAATTGCTTTTATTTTTAAGCCTCTTTCTATCACATACTCACCCATCAGGAAATGCAAGGGATTTTCGCTATATTTCTTCACCACTGTCCCCATAAAAAACTTGCTTCCAAACAAATCAGGAGACATGAAAGTGCCATACTTGGCCATTCCAATCTCATATGGGCTGAATTCCACCCAGTCTGCAAAGTCAGAAACAAAACTGTGCTCAGTCAGAAATCTCACCCTGAATAGAAACAGAGGAGGAAAACAGAAATGAATGAAACCTTTCTCCAAGCAAAGAAATATTAGCGAAATGGGAAGCCAAATAACCATCAGGAATATCAAATCAAGGTCAGTGACGTCTCAGCAGGGAAAGAATCCTCATTCTCTCTTATCACAATAAACTTTGGTGAAAAGAATGAGGTTGGAAAACCAGAGGTATAAAAGGAGAGATCACAAATGAGGAACACATAATGACATCTGGTTTTCATCCCCTGCTTCAACATGATTCCCTGACACATGTGGGTCTAAGCTCCAAGCTGCTTTTCCTTCACTGCAATTCCACCAAAAATATGGACAGAAGTGACAGAGGTGGCATAATAATCATTGAATATCCTAAGGGTTGTCAAATATTCTAGGAGAGGCATTTGGATTCCACCCAAACCTAAAGTTTCTGAGGAAATCCAATATCAAAAGGCAAAGTTGACAGGCAGCTGATAAACTTATCAACTCAAACATTGCTAAAGATATCTTTAAAAGTCCATTTTATTGAACAGAGAGCTCAAGAAAAATATGGAATAAAATGTTCAAATGCATTTTCTGATCTGAGCAGAAAATTTCAGAAGTGATTTACATTCTACTGATGTAGGCCTTTGAAAATGGATCTTAGCTGACTTGGAAACACTTTCTTTGATACCAGTGGAGTTGCTTCCATCAGAGAATTCAGTTCAAAAAGGGAGCAAATAACAAAAAAAACATATCTTCTCTTTTTAGCATTTCACCCATTCATCTATTTCACCTTCCCTATCTTTAGCAGGGATTGATTTGACTCTAAACAAATCAGAAGTAATTCTGAAAAAGATAGGCAAAAGAGACAGCTTTGAAAAATCCCCACATGTCATGGAATGCCATCCACCCTCAGGATATTCCTGCTGACGTGTGGAGCAGAAGGTGAACACTTGTCCTGAAAAGGAAACTGCTGGGAGTTTCATTTCACAGGGTACTGCTTATCTGAGCTAAGTCAAATACAACATCCTATTTTCCAAATAAATCACCCACCAATCTTCACATTCACTGGAGCAGAAGGAAATTCCTTTGAAGACCCAGTCCAGGAATTTCATATTTCCTTTTAGCTGTATAAACATGAATTGGCAGATAGGTATTCAGAACCAGGGTGACAGCAAAGCTGAACTGAGAATTAGAATTAATTTGTGTTAATCCACTTCCAGCTTGCATTGCACTGAAGATTTCTCAAATTACAAAGCCTGCTCAGGGAAACAAAATTTCTGCCTTAAAATCAATGTAAATTAGGAAGTATAAATATTTCTGTTCAACATTTGCTATATCTCTCACATCAGGAATAGCTAAAAGGAGGAACAGAGCTTAAAATAACAAGCAGTCAGGATCTAGCACTCCCTATAATGACAGAGATAGCCTCAAAAGGCAAACCCAAGATGCACTGGCACAGGGAATACCTTTTTTTAGAGCAAAGCAAAGCCTTCAGGTGCTTCTGATCTTGCTTAGAGGAAGACATTATTAACTAAAGATCGTTTTGGTTTTAAAACAGTAACCCCAATAAAATTTATTGAAAAACAGAAGTTCATCTAAAACCCAAAATACCCCTATTTTCAAACAAAAAGGTATCAGTTTCCTAAGCGGCAAAGTTAAAGACACATTCTCCCATGAAATATTTAGCCTAATTTACAACCTCGTTTTCATTTCCAATCAAAGCTTTGACAGCAACTTCTCCAGATAACTATTTTACGAATTACAATGACATAAAAACCTGGGGCAAACGACCCGGCACTTCCCTTTTCAGTCCTGTGTATAACTATATAAGATGCACACATCCTTATCTTTGTGTGGCATGTTCCACAACTGGACCCACTCTGAAATGAAGTTCCCAGAGGGGATTAAAACCTATGGAATAAATACAAGAAAAGGGCTTTTTTGTGTTACCAACAGCACTTTGCACTGGGCAAGAAGTGAAAAAGAGCATTATATCTAATTCATTTGTCCAATTGCAGTCGCGGAATCATTAAAGTTGGTAAAGACCTCTAAGACCATCGAGTCTAACTGTTGATTTCACAAATGACTGAGGACATTTTCCTTTCCCTGTTGGAGTCACCAGGTTCCTCTTTGGCTTGGCACTCCTACCTGAGTATGTGATCACCTATCCCTGAGTAACTTCTTATCACTGTCAGCTTCCCAGAAGTCAGATGCAATAAGTCTCAGGTGCATGAAAAAAAAGGGTTTTTTAGTCAGCCACACACCTCTCTCCTTGCCACAAGTGACTCAACACAGATTGGGAACACACCTGCAAACATCAGCTCTGAGACATCTGGTTTGACGTGCAGACAGGTGAAGAGTGGCAGAGCACACTGGGCATTATTGATCTTCTCTTTCATGTTGCTCAGAGTGGTGTCCATCCTCTGCAGGGAAAGAAAGACATCAGTCCCAAACGCATCCTGTAAAGGCCTGCTGATATATATATATATATATATAAAATATACCAAAAAAAAAATCACATATTTTTATTTTATATAAAGATCTAGGAGACTCCTCCTGTCTCTGAAATTTGAGACGTGGACAAACTCAGTTACTTCTATGAAAAACAGAAGAACTGGTAAAAGGAAGTAATCTGCCTGGATGCCTTTTATGTGCACAATTCAGGAAGGAAGGAGTGGGAGGCAGGAAGAGGAAATAAGCTCATGTTCCACAAGCCAAAGGGACATGGCCAAAAAGCAAACAGCTCTGCTGGACAAAGCCAGAGCTTTCCTTTTCTTACTGTGAAAGATGAACGCAATAAGAAACCTCGTAGGTAGAATTAGGTAATGTTTTCCAATCTGGGCTGTTTCTGAAGAGTCAGCTACAAGATAACTAATATCACCAAACGCACTATGAGGAGGCTTTTCTATTTGCTAACCACCTGCATCTCCCCTGGAAAATATTTTGGAGCCTGCAATCAAAGAAAGGCTGAAGTCATTATGATGCAATAGCATGAGATGTGTTATCTGTAAATAACCACCAGCCTGAGTTCCATTTTTCACTGATGTGTCAGGTTCTGGTTTAAACTAAACATCTGTGCATTTGTTTCTTCCCTTGGTAAACAGGGACTTGTAACCAACATCACACAATCATTAACAGCTCTTCAGCATCAGAATTCTGTACATCTGCCACTAAAAGCTGTGTTGCCTCTTTTTCAGTGTTTTAAATTGTTTAAAATAAAACCCACTATCAGTGTACACTCATGAGAGACAGAAGCATATAAAACACATCTGCAAATCTATTAACATATTTCAATCTTCCCACAAGACCAAACCCAGCTACTGCTCACCTGACTCATGTGAACTGGAAGTCTGTGTGCCTGATTCAGCCAATCAGGAATTTTCAATAATAGAATACAACAGTGTGAAGCTCTCCTGTTGTCCCTTTTCTCAAAAAACCAAGGGGATCTTTCAAGTACTTTTTAAAGCAAATGCTGTTTTTCTTGTAGCAAAATGTGCACTCTTCGTTAAATGTCGCTAAGGTCATTTGAAATAAGAGTAACAGTGGGAATTATGGAAGAGTTTGACAGCTTTACCAGCAGCAAAAGTGAGCACTCACATCACGGATCAGTGTTTCCCCTATGAGCATCCCGAAGATGTCTGTGAAGGTGACGGGCTGCCCCGAGCTCTTCTTGTTCCACAGAGCCTCGATGTAGCGCTTGACCTTCTGCGGGGTGAGCAGCAGCAGGGGGTTGTGGCTCACGGAGTTCATCAGCTCCTCGTTGATCTCCTTTGGGCCCTTGGCTGGGAAATCCGGGTGGGAATACAGAGTTGACATGTACCTGCAATGGCAAACAGGCTCTGTGAGCATCAAACCTGCTGCAGAGTCAGCTGCCTGAAAGCTACAAAAAGCTCATAAATGATTTGATACAATTACTGATTAAATCAGGTTAATTAACTCTCCATTCATACAGGAAAGTGTCATTTCCTTTTTCTCAGAGCACAGAAAGCTGAGCAATTTGTTCTAAATATAAGCATAGGATCAAATACTCAACGTGTATTTCCATAATGTGTATGAAGTAAATGATTAAAGTGTCTTCATTGTTCTGTTTAAGGGATAACAGACAGAACATTCTAAGCTGAAAGGAGTTCCTCCAGTTAGCATAGCTCAGTTTGGCAGACTGGAGGTTCCAGAAGGACACACGCAGTTCTCTCTCTGTAAGATGCACCTCTCTGCCCTCCAGCTTATTATCACTACTGAAAAATTCCTAAAAGATCTCAGTGTATCACAGAATCCCACAATGGTTTGGGTTGGAAGGGACCTCAAAGCCCATCCAGTGCCACCCCCTGCCATGGGCAGGGACACCTTCCACTAGCCCAAGGTGTTCCAAGCCCTGTCCAACCTGGCCTTGGACACTTCCAGGGATCCAGGGGCAGCCACAGCTTCTCTGGGCACCCTGTGCCAGGGCCTCACCACCCTCACAGGAAAGGATTTCTTACCAACATCCCATCAAAACCCACTCTCTGTCAGTGGGAAGCCATTTCCTCTTGTCCTGTCCCTCCATCCCTTGGAAATCGTCTCTCTCCATGTTTCCTGTCAGCTCGTTCAGTCACTGGAAGGCCACAGTGAGGTCACCCCGACACTTCTCTTCTCCAGGCTGAACAATCCCAACTCTCCCAGCCTTTCCTCCCCGCAGAGCTGCTCCATCCCTCTGATCATCCTGGTGCCTCCTCTGGGCTCTCTCCAGCAGCTCCACGTCCTTCCTGTGCTGGGCCCCAGGGCTGGGGCAGCTCTGCAGGTGGGGTCTCACCTGAGCGGGGCAGAGGGGCAGAATCCCCATCCCTTCCCTGCTGCCCACGCTGGGGGCTCAGCCCAGGGCACGGGGGCTCTGGGCTGGATATGGCCCCACTTTCCAGGAGATGATGCTTCCTAATAAACTGAAGCACAATAACTACAACCTGTGCAGACAGGTAACTGACCATGAGGATGCGGAAGAGGCAAATCATGAGTTTGTTACAGAGAAACAAGTTTAGTTTTACTGCAAACAAAGCTCAGACACACGTGCAGGCAGCTCTAGCTTCCACTTGTTTGGGTTAGGTCACACCAAGACTCAAGACAGGCCCTTCTAATGTATGAGAGGCTCATTTACTATTATTTACCCAGTGACCTGGCTCAGGTACACATCCCTTACTCCAGGCACAGCTCTGAGACACACACGGGGTCAGCTTGGCCCTGAGGTCATTCCCAGCCATTTCTGTGACAGCACAACCAACCCTGTCCCACGTGGGCTGCCAGGACTTGATCCACGGGCTCCATGTCAGCTCCTGGGTGCAGGGAAAGGGGAATGCAGCTGGAGAAGTCAGCACAAGGTTGAAGCAAGATGGCAGAAAAGCATTGCTCCAAGGTTAGGCATGCAGCTGAGGGGACAAGCAAAAACCTGCCTCTCCTGCCAGGAAAGGAAACCTCCACCCTTCAGGAAAAAAAGAAAACAGAATTATTCCCAAGTGATAGACTGCATGGAAAAGAAAGAAAAGAAAGGGAGTGCCAAAGTGTCAATTTATTTATTCAACAAGCAAGGAAAGACTGAAGGGTAACATAAGAGAGCAAAAGCAAATTTGTTCAAACACAACTGTCTCCAATCTGTTTCTGACTGCAGCAGTTCAGATAATCTCGCTATTTTAACTTAGATTTTATAGGTTTACATTAGATCAACAATGTATTCACCCCTGGGTTTTCCCCAAAAGAGACTTCATAGCCAGCAGAGTGACATCTGTCCTGAGCAGGGACTGCAAACCCTTCCCCAGAAACGCAGAGAATGTTTTAACACCACGTTGCACTATTCCACTGCTCTTCATCCACCTTCTGCTTTCCACAGCTGTGACCAAAGTCCATCCATCTTTCAATGGACAGTGATAAATCTGCCCTCACCACCAGTGATAGAAAACACAGGTTCCAACCTTTTATAGTCCAATCTATAGGAGAAACTTACTCTAGTTCACAAACACTTCTGGCATTTCAAAACCTCCTGGCATTCTGAAAGCTTCCCTCTAGTCTGGGAGGGGGGAAGCAAGCTTCACACAATGAAAAATAAGTGACAAAAAACCACATCCAAGGAATAGAACTGATCATTATCTCCTCCAAGAGTAAACTTTGGGCTTAGAGTATTTGTGTGGAATTAAAATTCAGGTGCTTCCTTAGAGCTAAACCAGGTGATAAAACTCATCCCAGGCTGATTCCCTGCTCATTTATATTCCAACAAGTCTTTTCCCCTCACAGAAATGGGACATTTGTATAATCTCATCACTGAGTTTGAAAGGATCCTGGAGGTCTCTGCTCCAGCCTCCTGCTTGGTGCAGAGCCAGCCTAAGTCAGATGAGGCTGCTCAGGGCTGTGCTCAGTCAAGTTCAGCTTTCACATGAGCACTGCCTGAGTCAGACCGGGAGGATGACACTGTCCCCAGCCTACTCAGGCTCAACACATTCCAGTGCTTGGCCACTCTCACTGCAACATAGCTTCCCTAAGAGTTAATCCAACTACTCCTTGTCCTTTCTCTGGGCATCTCCAAAAAGAGACTGTTTTCTTCACAGCTACTTACCAGGAACTGAAGATAACAATAAGATCTCCCCATCAACGCCTGTGCCTGCTCCTCAAGGCTAAATGAACTGTTTTAAAACCTGATGTATTGTCTAAATTAAACAGTGCCAGTGGGACTGAGACAGGGTAATCCACAGTGGGATGCCTCGCAGAGTGGCAGCCAGGCCCTAGACATCCCCATTAAATCCACCAGGATTTTACACTGGGTGTAAAATAGAGCAAAAGATCTTTCAGTGCTTTGAGGAGCTCTAAAAGCCCTCCCAAAGCATACAATACATTTTGGGTTGATCGAGTCATCAGCTTCAAATCACAAGGGATTTTTTTGGTTTTTCACATTTCATCAGGAAAATAAAACAACACACATTGGGCGCTGATATAGAAATACGGGTGGATATGTGTGGCACCTCTTTCCTTTCATTCCTGCTCTCAAAGCTCCTGGAAAAGCACCTGGAGCCTGAGCTGTCCTTGCCCTTTGAGGCATCCGAAACACCTCCCCCAGCAGACCTGCATGTGTAAAATGTGCTGTGAATTATAACTATAGAAATAAGTCAGCTCTCGTGCCAATTCCTTCAGAACTTGCTGCAGAATAGCTGAGGAAAACCAAGAGGAAGGCCTTACCAGGTGGATCCAGAGAGCCCAGCAATGTACGTGGCACAGTCCAGGACTCCTGACTCAAAAAGTGCTTTCATGACTCCAGCAAAGCCCACCATGGCCCGGAACCCCCCTCCTGAGCCCAGCACGGCGATCACTGGCACCTGCAGGGATGAGAGCAACACAAGCACCATATCAGTGACACGGGACACACCAGGAGCACCCAGTCCAACCCCTGGACACCCCAGGAAGAATTAGAATTTATTTGAAGAAGTCACCACTTGTAGCAAGATTTCTAAACAAAAGTATACTCAGAATTTCTTTAGAATTGTCTGTCCTTCTTATCCACCATCCGAAATAGAGGAGATATTAAATTTAGTTATTAAATGGACTATTCAGTTACAAGACTACAGAGATTTTTAAAGCAACCTAAACACCAGCTTTAATCCAGTTTATTTAATTTTGACAAAGCCAATGGCAGTAAAAGTTACTAATGAGAAACAGAACAAAGACAAATAATATTTTGACTGGGAGTTTAAAAACAAGTCTTATAACAAAACTATCCAGTATTACTACATAGCATGAAGACAGTCTCAATTTTACCACCACTTTGCAAAAACTACCAGAGAGGTAGCGGGAATTTATGCGGATCTGGACAACTACTCAGCCACCATGAGAGGAGTGAGCAGAACCAGGCACAGTTATTGTGGCACCAGGTTAAAACTGTGTCCACAGGGGTTTATTTTACACTTCTCTCTGTCGTACTGCCCAGCCCTGACATCCAGGCTGCTTCCCTCAACTGCACAGCCTCCCCAGGTATCTAAAAAGAAGACAAAACAAATTAAAAGTTCACTTGCTCCCACCATCACATGTTTTGGCCTGAGCAAAGGGCCCATCTGGTTCCCAGTTTCCAAAAGCCAGGAGGATTTTCCACTGTTCAGTGGTGACAAAGGAACCACCTCTTGGTTGTTACTGAGCATAAAATAAATTGCACAGCTATGCAGAAAGCCCCTATCTGATCAAACTGCTAATCTGTCAAAAATCTCCCTGAAAGGCAATTTCAGGTGCCAGTAGATGGGATTAGTGATAAAAGGATCCAGGTGACTACAGCGTCCTGTTCTTTCTGCAGACTCCATGCTCCAAGCCATGAAACTCCCCTGAGGACTGACTGTCACAAGGAAATGCCCGTGAACAATGACCAAGGCACTCAAGACATTTCTTGAGGCTTCCACTCCCCAAAACTGCTTATTCTTGATGCAGTGAGATTATTTTGTTACCTTCTTCTTAAGCGTTCAGCTTTAGTAATAGAAACCACAGGTATTCCCTGGCCCCGCACTCATCGTGCAGCTCCAGAGATAGGGATCTATCCCAAAAATGACACAGCCCAGGGAAGGATTTGGGATGTGTTTTGTTAAGCCAACGCCCCAATAACGGAGCAGCTGCTTTGAAGGAAGAGCCATGTCAGTAATCACTCCTTTAATAACGTGGGGAGGCTCTGAAAGCTCCTCAGGAGCACTGCCCACTCAGCCTGAGCAGACACATCCCAGCAGGGTGGAGATGTCACCTGCAGGTGCAAGCCTGGAGAAAGCATGTGAGAACACTTCCAGAGCACCACCACTCCACTCATCAGTGCACTGGCACCAGGGAAAATGGGAGTGTTCCTCAGGAGGCAGAGGAATCCGCTATGGAGACGGGCTGGGAATGTCCAGGAGAGTTACCAACATCCTGACTGCAAATGCTTCCCGGATCCACAGGCACTCTGGGCATCCCCGATTCCTGCACTGGGAAGGGTGGATACAGCACAAGGTGGATTACGGAATCACAAAATCGTTCAGGTTGGACAAGACCGCCAAGATCATCAAGTCCAACCATCAGCCCAGCACCACCACCATGTGCACCACTAAACCTTGTCCCCAAGTGCCACATCCACACATTTTTTGAACACCTCCAGGGATGATGATTCCACCACTGCCCTGGGCAGCCCCTTCCAATGCTTTACAGCCCTTTCAGTGAAGAAATTTTCCCTAATATCGAACCTGAACCTCCCCTGGCACAGCTTGAGGCCGGTCCCTCTCCTCCTGTCCCTGTTCCCTGGGAGCAGAGCCCGACCTCCCCGCCTGCCCCTGCCTGCCCTGGAGTTGTGCAGAGCCAGAAGGTTCCCCCTGAGCCTCCTTTTCTCCAGGCTGAGCCTCCCCAGCACCCGTGGGCATTGCACAGTAAATAAATAAAGCTTTAAAATGATGACAAAAAACAACTGAAGAGAAACACCTACTGCACATTTCCATTCATTTATTTATTAAGCTGAGCTGCAGCATAAATCAAGTGAGGCACATTCAGAGTCCTCTCCTGCTCTGCTGAGGAAGCAGGCGGGTTTGTTAAACCAGCTTTTAGCTCCAATTCAGTTTCCAACGTGTTTAAAGGCACAAAACAGTAAAAACAAATTAAATACACCCATCCTGCAAGTTGCCCTCTGGGATAAATAGGGCAGAGGCAGGGAGTGGGGAGGACCTGCAGTCAGAGCCCCCAGGGCCAAGAGCCAGGAAACCATGTCCTGATGAAGAACAGAGAAAAGAGGATACCAAAGGCTGCACATTCTGCTGAACCCTAAATCCTTTGTACAGAACCACCAGCACCTAAGATCACTCAAACCAGAAGGTTCTTAATCCTATCTTCCAGTAATCAGGCAAGAAAAAGCTAAACCATACTAAATCTTGTTTTGGGAATGAGTGGCACAGACGTTTTTATCCAAATGCCCTGGAAACATGGTGCACAAAATCTGAATACCTGTGGTGTAAAAAAAAATGCCATAGGGCACGCAAATGATTATTAAAAAATTGTTCTGCAAATCCAGTTGTAGACAACTATATGCTTTCTGCAGAAGATCACGGTATTTTTAGAAAATTGCTTGAAGCAGCAAAAATTATAAAAATAAACTAAGCAATAACAGAAGTACAAGAAATCTCTATCTCTGTGTTTCCAGAATGTGCCTCAGGATTAAGCAGGAAATTTGGAACTACTCACTTCCCCATCCAGACACGTATAATGAGTCTCTCAGCATCCCTGCAAAGCACAAGCTACTCAGAGATGAAGCAACTTGGGTGAACTTTGAGTAAGTGACTTGTCCAAGATTAAACAAGGCCCACAGACAGCTAAGACTACTCAATGTCTCCCAACTTCATGTTAAGACTCCAAACATCCAATAAATCTTCCTGCTATCTTCCATCTGTAGCAATAAAAGTAAAACTTCAGTTTAGTTTGAACAAAAAGGGTTTTTTCATTGCTAGAAACAGATAAAAATTCTGACAAGTCAGCTTAGAAATACACACTTGGCATACGAAAAATGGGAGGACAGCTACAGTTACTGTCTGGGAAGATGCAATTTAACTGATAAAATTTCAGTATTGGAGACAGTGAGGGATACCAAGGGAAGATGATGACACAGAGACTAAGAGATCTTACCTATCCTTTGCAATAATTCATGCACAGATACCACCTGTATGGAACTGAGACCTGAGGCACTGAGTATCACTCCAGTTCCAACTGGAGCTTGGCAGAATATCCACATCCTTTCTGAGGAACATCCTATTCTGCTCTAGGTCACACCAATGTCCCATTGACAGATTCCTACTCTGGTAAGATCTGCATGTGTTAAGATTAAAATAACTGAACTGAAAATTAAGAGACCTTGAAAGTGTTCCTCCACGAACACACAATTTATCTCACTCCAATTAAAATATGTACAATACTTGTTAAATTCTTTCATGTTCCTCAGAAAGTTCATATAAGAACATTTCATGAAGCAAGACAGAGTTCAAAAGTACACAACAATAAAACATTTACCACCTGCTCAAAACTTCATGGAAATTTAAAAGATACTCTTCAGTGCTGGTTGCAAAAGACATTCACATGCTGCTTATACTAAAAATGCACAAAAGGAATCAATGCCAATGAAAGAATCAACCCAGATTCATTCGTGGACTCTGTTCATTGCTTGACACCCCCACAGGCACAAAGTGTTCCTGTCACAATTCTGGGAGCAGTACAAGAGAGGGAATGGGCAAGGAAGGAAGACGATGGAAAAGCTACAACAAAGTAAGTAGATCTGTACCAAGTGGATTCTTAATTAACTCTAAATAATGCAGTGTTTTATGAAATCACTGAAGAGCTCAGTAGGATCTGGCCTCTCTCCTCACTGTGGTGTCAGGCCCTGGCACAGGGTGCCCAGAGAAGCTGTGGCTGCCCCTGGATCTCTGGAAGTGTCCAAGGCCAGGCTGGATGGGCCTTGGAGCACCCTGGGCTAGTGGAAGGTGTCCCTGCCCATGGCAGGGGGTGGCACTGGATGATCCTTACAGACCCTTCCCACCGAAACCATTCCCTGATTCTGTGATATAACCCAAGCCACCATCAGCCCACTGAGATCTCCTGTCTTCCCTTCCTCTTGGCTTGGTTCAAAGCACCAGCAAGTCAAGGAAAACTGCGTTTCCTCATGTTTCAAAGAAATAAAACTTCATAACCCTAATCCAGTAAAACTGGCTCAAGGAAAAGAAGGAAGGAAAGAAAAAAGCTAATTTCCAAGCTGACTCTAAATTTAAACCAGCTCATTTCCTGCCTACTCTTTCAGAGACGAAGGTCACAGAGCATGGGATGGGTACAGGGCATGCAGTGGCGCATTCTGTGCTGGGTGAGTGCCCAGAGCCACTGCAGGATTCAGCAGGTCTTTCACACACCCTGAGGCACTTTTCAGATGGCAATCGCCCCTCAGAGCCAACACCTTAACACAGTCTGGGATTCAAACGGGAAAAGTTGGAGCAGTTTGTTTAAGGGGCCAATGAATCACAGAACCCCAGAATGATTTGGTTGGAAAGGACATTAAAGCCCATCCAGTGCCATGGGCAAGGACACCTTCCACTAGCCCAGGCTGCTCCAAGCCCTGTTCAACCCAGCATTGGACACTTCCAGGGGTGGGGCAGCCACAGCTTCTCTGGGCACCCTGTGCCAGGGCCTCACCCCCTCAAAGGGAAGAATTTCTTCCTAGTATCTAATCTAAATCTCCCCTTTTATAGTTTAATACTGCTCCCCCTGGTCATAAACTTTAATCTAACTTTAGAGCCAAGAAAAATTACTCTCCAGGCTAAACACTGTATGTTCATAGAGGAAAAGAATTTTTATAATCTATAATCTTTCTACATCGAACCCTTCCACCTCGCACTCCTCATTCCTTCCTCTTACAGGAAAATGAAGGATTCCAAAGGGGATGCTAATCCTGATGGGAACTCTCCAAACTTACATCACGGGAAGTGGTCAGGTTCTGACTTTTCTCCTCCCCTAGAAATGATTTGATGTTGTGCATGATGTTGTCTTTGCGCTGCTGCCGGAACCTCTTCTCCTCATCGCACAGGGCCATGCTGAACCGCAGGTCTGTCGAGGAGCTGTTTGGAAAAGGGACAAAAGGCTCAGCTCCAAACAGGATCACGAACAGCACCATGAAAAATGAGCAGATAGGAGCAGAAATTCCTCATTCACTTACATAAGATGAAATGAAATTGTATTTTTCATGTGACGCCATTCATCAGCTCTGGAGTGATGGAGGCAAAGTACAACGTGTCTTTAAGACATGTATTTTATAGAACTTAAAAGCAAATAATTAAATACACCAAGAGAGTTCTCCACTCACATACAATCATAAATCTTACAGCACAGATCATACTGGCACACCACAGGAAAATCTAAGCCCTCTTCTCTGTATTTTTCCCCACACTGTGGGATAAAAAATGTACACAAGGCTGTGTTAGGATCTCAGTGCTGTACATAAATGAAGGTACAACTTCAGCTGCCACTTCCCATGGACAGCAGAGAAGAGGAGTGGACAAATCCACCCTGGTATCCACTGAAAAGCACACAATGGTGAAATGGATCCATTTAGGCTCAGAGAATAATTCCCAGGTTTTTCAAAAAACCTATTATGTAATAAAATAATAGGATTCAGAAAAGGGGGGAAAAGACGCCCTAGAAGCAATGTTCCATGAAGATATCCACAATCTGCATGGCTATCAGGGAATAGCAGCAGAACTTGATAAGATCCTTCACATTTCAAAGCCTAAGAAGAAGACACAGCCAAGCATCTTCTGTTTATTTAATGTCAGAGATATGAAATGCTTGTAATGTACAAAGCCTGGCTGGTTCAGGGTGGTCTAAGGACCACCCACAAATGCATTTTCCTAGTACAACATGATGAGCAGAAGTTATCCCTGGGGGATGTTTGTCAGTCTCCGGAGTAATCAGGAAAGAGTTTGACTTTTACAGTGCTCAGTGCTGCTATTTACAGTCACAGACAAAAAATGACTCCTTAAATGCCTTGCTCTCAGAAAATAATTTTTAGACTTAAAATAAATTTTTCTGATTATGCCTCAATGTGATTTTTGGTCTTTCACCATGATAGGTGAAGAATGAAGGAGAAAGACAGCTAGAGAGGGAAAAAAAAAGGGACAAATAAAGGCAGGCATCTGCTTAGCTTTTACATGGAGAATTCCTGGCCCTAAATCTTCACCTGTGCCTTCAGCACTGTGTGCTGTTTACATTTAAATACATTTTAGGGGCTCTGTAACAGCAGCCATAGATGCTGGAAGTTAAAGTGAGAGGCCAGGTTCCCAGAGAAGGTAAAACAGTGAGGATGAAGCTGAGTGAGGTCCGTGGGTATTTTAGGAACAAAGCCCTCGAGAAGGAAAGTCCTTCACATAAACCAGGCTGAGAGATTCACACGGGATGGCCTCACTCTTGCAAACATTTGGAAGGGTCACACCTCTTAGTCCCAGTAAGGGTGTTTAGTCAATGACAGAATTACAACATGAAAATAAACCTCAGCTGTAAAATTTCCTCGCTTTTACAGTACCTGGTATTTCTACGCTACAACAAGGAATTTTTGCACTCTACCTCACATGCTTTTAAGAAAATCCCAACAGGGTGAGACTCTTGGGCTGTCCTGTGCAGGGCCAGGAGTTGGACTTTGATGATCCTTGTGGGTCCCTTCCAATTCAGGATATTCTGTGATTCCATGAAAATTTTAATGAACAGTTTAAAATAAAAAAATTCCTTTGCTGCTGGCATATTTTCACCCTTTTTAAAAAAAAAATATGAGATACTCACCATACTTCCAGAGACAATTCCAAAGTCATTTCTGTGACCTAAACAAGGAATATTTAAATATGGTTACAGCACTTAGAGAGGGAAAACCCACAAACACACCTGGAACATCAACTACTACTGTCGGAATTTTTCTTTTTTTCTTTCTTCTTCACTTTTTTTAAAAAGGAGGATATTTTTGGCACATGTGAACGAGATTCTTTTCTATGGATTTTTTGTTAGAGGACACAGTGTGATTCCAAAATACACCACTAGCACTGAATACAGTGGAAAATGCTGGTAAGTGCTGACTTTCATTCCTCAGATCCCAGTGTCTTGCCTTTCTTGCACTGCTAATCCCTTTCTGACAGCGCTACTCATCTCTGTCCTGAGGGGATCAGATTCTCTTCACCCACTTGTGGCTGGCAGAAGAACCAGGGGATCACATCCCTCTGCCACCTGTGTGAGGGAATCACTGCTCTGTGTTCCACAGGAGCCACCAAGTGTCTCTCCACAGCTAAACATGCCTTAATTAGCAATCAGGAAGGGTGATTGCTTACAACTTGCCGAAAGATGCAATAAATGTCACTGCACAATGGCTTCACTTGCCAACCACACTGAACTCCCTGGCCACGAGCAATGGGTTGGCCTCCTCTGCCTTTCACAGAACACTGAAAGGGTTGCCTGCAGGCAAGAAGTTAAAAAAATTATGATTAAAGCACCAAATCCCTGTCAGGCACAATCCAGGAGTACAAGGCTGAGGAACTAAGACAGAATGGAGAGGTATTTTCAGCTCCCCAAGCTCTCTCCTGTGCAATGGCCAGGTTGGTGCAGCCCTGGAGGAGTGCGACAGATTCAGCACGTCCTCCACCGAAAACCAGATTCTCCTCCTCACCTGGGGCAGGTGAGCACCAGGGACAGAGCTACAACACCCCAGACTGAACATCTGCTTGACCTTCAGACAACAAAGGATCTGGGATGCAAAGCTGCCTCTGACTCACACATCCAGGCCCAATTCCTGGAACAGGAATTGCAAATAAGGCAGGGTATGAGCAAGGTGGGGGGAAAAAGAAGAGGCAGAGAAACAACAAAAGGAGGACATGAACAAACAGAGTGAAGGGTCACTGAGGAAGCACTTCAAAGGCAGGGAAGCAATTACATTATTCCCCACCTGGTATTACTAATTTAGAAAGCACTCCTGAAACTATGCAGTGATCCAATGCTTACAAAAATGCATGCACATGAAATAAACCCTTGGAGGGAAGCACTCCAGCAGGGAGATCTCATGGCATTTTCTATACCTTACACAGACTGCCACAGACATCTCAGCAATATGTGCTATGTATACATTGTCTACATCGGGCTCAACCTGACTTCATCTCCCCTTCAATATTTGCTTGTAAATTTCAGAGTGTATTTGCCTTTTTTGCACTGTTTTTTTCCCTGTGACTCTCTACCAAGCTTTGCTGAACACTGATGAGAAGTTAAAGTGAGGCAAGGCCTTGTATCAATGGCATGAGCTTTGTGAACTGGGTTTGCAAAATGTATTCATCAGTTCTTTCTCACTGCCTCATCAGTTCTTTCTCACTGCCCCACCTCACGCCTGGCAGAACCAAGACCTGCACTCAGCCCATGCTCTGGAAGTCCAAGAGTTACTGAAACAGTTAGTGACATAAAAATGCAGAAATTTTAAAAAATGCAGTAATTTTAAAAAGGAAAAATAACGGAGAGTATCAAAATTCCAACTGCCCTAAGGCTATGCCAAAATAAATGCTAAAACTCACATATGAAACTCTCTGGTTTCCAATAAATAGGCCTTTAACCAGTTATTTGCTGTAACTACGCATTGAAAGTTGTACCACATGGAAAACAGCAGAGTGGTGACAAATCAAGATCTCTGATCACACCATAAACTAGAGCCCAAACCAGAGATGCAGATGGTATCTATACATTTTAATATGTGCAGAACAAGCTCAATTCTACCCAGATTTAACAACAGTTTCCAGGAGTTATTGTGCAGGCAGACAAGCCCTGTTCAAATGACTCCATCTTGTTTGCAGACGTGTTTAAAGGGAATAATGCAATTACTGCATCATTGCATGTTAACCAGGGCTGTGTTACAACAAGCCACTTACAGAAAGTGAAGTATGTAATAATAAAAGAATTCCTTCAGCCTTCTGGAAGCCACATGCAGCAGCAGGAGGGGCAATGCACTGACCAGCAAACTCTGAGTAACCTCAAACTCAGGCCATGAAAGTAAACTGCATCGAGTGGGGAAGAAACTGCTTTAGGCAGAGAAAGTTCCAAACTAGACTTCTAGAGAGGATTCTTTCAGCAGGGACACCAAGGCATTCAGTGGCACTGTTTTGCTTAATTCTCCTCTCAGCAGGGCTGTAAGAAGATAAATAATTAAGGTTTAACAGTGTCTTTAGGCTCTCTGTTTATCCATGGGCAACAGTGAAAGCTCAGAGAAGTTCTGACCAGGGCAAAGTCATGAATGTCCAACTTACATCATTGAAAGTTAACTGGACCTCCTCCTTCTCTCCCAGTTTCAGAGAAGAGATGGGAAACATGGATGTGCCAAGAGTCTCGTCCATAACATAGTTGGCATCCATGAGAGTAACCTGGAAGAGATATCTGGATATTCAATTCTACTGCAAGAAATTCCTTTTTAATTCCATCAAGCCTATGTCTGAAGTAAAAAAAATTATACGGAAAAAGAATGGGCCTGACCCAACTCAGTCAATGCCCAGTGCCAACAGACATTTCTTTTAAACCAGGATAAGCTCATGGACAGTGGAGGTGGCACTTCAAGGAACTGAACTGCAGGAGTACACCAGGATTATTCATGAAGGGATTTTCATCTCAGCACCTTTTTGGCACCAAATCTCACCATGTTTCTAATACCTTCAAATTCTACATATAAAGCACAGCACCTTCAAATTTCCAGTCAGTAAAATTTCCCTGTGGAGAAACTTGTATAGTTTTAACTGTGATAGGCCAAAAAAACATCCAGCAGCTTTTCAGAGAAGATGGAATCCACACACCCCAGCCTTGACTCCACAGACCAAGATTGTTACAGCAGTGATTTGGCAAAGAGTGCAGCATTCCAATTTACACAAAGCTTCTCTCTGTATCCAGCCAGACCTTCAAGTCTCTTCTCAAATCTCTCATGTTGGAGCACAGACCTTTCCAAAATGTGATAATATCCAAAGATGGATGTGGATATGGCAGAACACCATCCCATGCTTTTGCTCTAATCCATGTGGCTCTAGCTCTAGCAGACTTTCTTTCCCAGTGGCTGCCTTCCAAGTCCTCAAGTAAGATATTCAGAAAGAATTTCAAATTATCATTTACATGGTTTTTATTAAATGAGATCTCCAGACTCATTTGACTTACGGGTTTTTTTCCACTTTGTGGCATTATATCTTCTAAAATATCACATGTTCGTGACTTGGACTGTATCTTTTGTATAAAACAAAAGGAATCAAGATACAATCACTTGAATAATTAGTTGCTACATCTGGGATCAGCCTCTTCTCAGCTATAAAGAATCTTCTTCATCCTGTGCCACAAGCAACCCTTTGAAATTAAGAATTCTCTATTTTAGGACAGAACTCATTATTTTAATGGTATTTACATTGTTCTGTTTCCTTGCAGAGCTTTATGCCCACTCCTGCAATCTCTGAGTGCTGTCTCTTAAAACCAAAAGCAGAAACTTCTTAGTGGGATTTTGAAGAGCTGCTTACACTTCAGAGGGAAAATGCACTTGGGATAGAGTTAAAAATGCAGATTAAAACAATCCAAGGAGTCACAAGGATCGTGGAGTCTGAGCTTCGGAATTCACAGAGGGTTTGGGTGGGGAGGTGACTTTACAGATTTCTGACACTGCACTCCATTGCAGAATCCAAAGGCTCTTGTCTACATTACCACGTCCACAATTAACCATTATTAAATGTTATCATCTATTCTTTGCAGGAAATTTTAATGGAATTTTATTGCACTATCTCAGAACCAGCAACAGCCTTTAGTTATTGTAAAGACACACTTCCAAATTCTACCTATAATCCATCTTGCTGTGTTTGTGACTTTAGTAATTTTATCCTTTCAAAACCCTTGAACCAAATTTTGTCCTCAACAAATTCAAACATTCCTAGGGAAGCTGCCTAAGTGTAAGGGAGGGCTCAGAGCAGGGCCCAGGCTCTGCTCCAGGGGGCCCAGCAATGGCACCAGAGGAACAGGTAGGAACTGATGCCCAGGAAATCGTTGTGAATTCCCTAATATCTTTTGTCTCTAGTGCAGGATGCAGGTGATAGTTCTTCATGATCCACCAAACTGACCATGGGTGTAATGCCCAAACTGTAGAGCCTTCTCCAGGGACACAGGGAGGTTGTAGGAAGCACAATTCCCCTTCAGACCCAAGGTCTGATGGTCACAAGCTCAAGGAAAACCTTCAAAGGCTGCAGCCTCTGTCCCAGTCGGCCAATTTAGACTGAACTCTGTAAGCTCGGGTCAGAAGAGAGCAGGTGTCAGGGGCATCCTCTATGAAGAACAGAGGACCAGAGCTAACCTTAAATCTTTGCCATGCCCACTTAGAAAACACTTACGCCTAACATTCAACTCTTGTGCACAGCCTGGAGAAGTTTAACACACTGAGACTGAACAGTGGCTTGGCCAACAAGGCTGCACATGGAGCGGTCCCCAGAAGAGCCCTGGGTGGGCTCCAGTAAGGAGGACACAACAGAACTAGCATTTTGCTTTGTCTCCCTCAGCAGACACTTGACTTAAGCCCCACCTACTCCCTGTCCATAAGAGCTGAATCAGGGTAGGAAGCAGAGAGTAAATACTCCATGGCTGATGTGAGGAATGACAAGCTGCTGCCCCTCAGGAGCTGTCCAAGAGATGACTCACAGGCATATCTTGTAATGCCTCTCCAGGCTATTCCTTGAATAATTCCATTTATCCAATACCACTTGCTTAGCACCATGGCTAAACCCAGGTTTAACGTTTTAAACAAAGGGGTAATCTTGAGACATCAGATAACACACACGTGTAAGCCACTGTTATTTCACCCTTCATCTTCCCAGCTCAGCCATGGGATTTACCTCCAGAACATTCTCCAGGTTGGGGTCCAGAATGAACTCGAAGGTCTCGTTCCACATGGGGTTGACCTCGTTGTTGAAATGTTTGGTTCTCTTCCTGCAGTCGGGGGCGGTGGGGATGAACAGCTCCACGTAGGGATCTGGAGTGTCAACTGTGGAGCAGAACACAGGTCAGGCAAGGGAAAACACCAGCCTGGGCTGGAATAATTGATACAATTGTGTGAAACCACAGATTCCCTTATGGTCAAGGACAGAAAGATATGCAAGTCTCTGTTACATAAATGTAATGACAGGAATGATACAGTGATATCAACAATCTCCCCAAAAGAAACATTATGCTTTTAGGAGGAGAGCGGAAAAGGCTTGAGCAAACAGAACAGCACAGGACTGAGTCAAGTTCATTGGGAATATGCAAACATCTGCCAGGCAGTGGTAAGTGTTTTTAAAAGCTTTTACTTCTTCCTCTCTTTCTAGCCTTTAATGGCTTTGGCTTGTGTCACAGCAGTAAGTATCCCACAAAACAATGAAAACAAGCAGTTTGCTGTGGGTTTTGGATCCTCTTTCACCTTTGCTGGTTTGAGAGCGATGGAGGAAATCAGTCACAGCACTGCAGTGCTGCACACAGCAGAAGGAGTGCTCAGCTCTGAAACACTGCCACCACCACAGCTCTGGGCAGTCAGCACAGGTCAGGACCTTATTTACACACTATATTTGAACAACAAGTGCGCAGAACCCTGACTGGAAACAGAGATATGGCAACTGCAGCCGATAGGAATTACCACTGGGGGAAAAGGAAACACTGGCAAATCCCATCAGATGTGTCTAAAAATAGCTATTCCTGAGAGCACAAAATGCAGCCCTAAAAATCCACTCTCTAACAAGTTTAAGCATGCAGGGGTTTTCTGCACAACGAGACTTTTTTTTGTGTCAGATTGGGCCAGGACTTCAATGCTTCCCAGGAGAGCAGGGGAAGTTATTTCTGTGGCTGCGGTGGATCACCGAAAGCCTCCTACTCTGCTGTGGTAAAACACCCACATCTTTCCAGCACAGAATCAAGGAATTACAGAATGTCCTGAGCTGGAAAGGACCCACCAGGATCATCGATCCAACTCCAGGCCCTGCACAGACACCCCAACAATCCCACCCTGGGCATCCCTGGCAGCAGTGTCCAAACGCTCCTGGAGCTCTGGCAGCCTTGGGGCCGTGCCCATTCCCTGGGGAGCCTGGGCAGTGCCCAGCACCCTCTGGGGGAAGAACCTTTCCCTGATCTCCAGCCTGGCCCTCCCTGGCCCAGCTCCAGCCTTCCCTGGGTCCTGGCCAGGGAAGCAGAGAGCAGAGATCGGAGCTGTCCCTCAGGAGGAAGCTGAATCCTCTCTTCCATGTTTGTCCTCTGCTTTAGTGAAATGTTACCAAGCAAACAAATGCCCACCACAAACAGGAACCTATTTCTTACAGGCCTCTTTTTGAAAGAAATTAAATCCTATTACTAGGAAAAGCAAGTCCAAACATTCGTCCTTGTACACGCTTTAAGGTATCTTTAGAAGATACCTTTTTTCAACAAAGCCAAATTTTAGAAACTCTTGGAGTTCAATAAAACCTTATTCATGAGATTCCTGAGGCCCAGAAACACCTCTCCTTTCTGCTGGGAGAAGAAGGAAAAGAAGAAAACATAAGAGTTGGATAATTTAAAATCAAATCAACCATCTTTTGGAAAAAAAACCCTGACCAAACAACCAAAAAAAGGGCTTTTGGAAATCACACAGGAGGTTCTGAATGTGTTCCCAGGCATATCCTATTCAATTTTATTCTAATGCAACTTCTCAAGGAGTTTTCCACTGTGCTCCATACCTGTAGAGCTCAGCTAATTGCTACACTGAGGTGGTCTCAGTGCTCCCTGAGAAATGAACAAGCAGCTATTTAAAGCTGAGGATCAGTGTGGAAAGCCTTTAAATAGCAACCTTCATTAGCACCTAAGGAATTATGTCTGATCTTGTCTCTTCTTTATGGGCAGGGCAACTGGGGAATCAAGCCCCAAGTCTTTCCTCACCGGGCAGATGTTCCAACTTGCCAACTTTTCCATTAGTTCCTTTCAGCTACTACACAAAGCTCTGCCACAAAGAAAAGAATCAAGAATCAAGAGAAACAAGGCCCTTTGAAACCAAAAATCCATGAAGTAACAACATGTCATTTGCTAAGTCTTGATATCCAGCATGACTTTGGCAAGAAACACCCAGGCTTGCTCTGCCAAGAGACTAAACTTGCCTACAAAAACCTGGATTTTAGCCAAAATCCTGATGGCTGAGCAGAGTTGTGGGCAAAACATCAATGCCTCCCACTCCATTCTGTTTTTCATGTGTTTATGCGATCAACCCCAACTCTGTTACAAAAATCTAATTGTTCTTATCAACACAAAGAGCAAATGGTTTCCTATCCACATTTAAAACCCCAAAGCATGTGGAAACCCCAGACTTCTGACATGCAGATCCATTACTAACTTCCTACCAGGCAAACCCTGGTAAGTGCTGAAACAAAACTAAACCCAAGGCATGGATTAACTAAACTTGGAAAAATCAGTCTTGGTAGTTCAGTCTTGCCAAGTCACCTCACTCCATGCCTTCATCAGCTTTTTAACCCAAGGCAAAGATTTAATCACCTGCCCTTTCATGTTTGAAACTTTATTTGGAGCTATTTTCAGTTAAGAAAATTAAAACCTATTCTTTTTTTAACTTCCTTCTTCAGATGAGAAGAAAATATACTGGAAGACTGCTTGCTCTGATTAAGACATTGCAATAAGCTATACTAAATACTTTTTTAAACTATACCATATTAATTAAAATTTCACTCCTTGGATGGAAACCAAAAACTACCAGCAACCTGGCAAGTAACACAGAAGTATTCACTTCACATATTTCAAAACATTCAAGTTACCAAATGCTGATTAAACAGCCATTGTGCACCCTTGGCATGGATGTTTTCATTCCTGCCTGGGCTTCTGCTAATTGATTTGCCAGGTAATGTTAAAAAAACTAAGCTGAAAATGTAAGTAAAAATAGCTTGATCACCATTGTTATCACAGAACCATGGAGTGGTTTGGGTTGGAAGGGACCTTAGAGCTCATCCAGTTCCACCCCCTGCCACGGGCAGGGACACCTTCCACTAGCCCAGGTTGCTCCAAGCCCTGTCCAACCTGGCCTTGAACACTTCCAGGGATCCAGGAGCAGCCACAGCTTCTCTGGGCACCCTGTGCCAGGACCTCACCACCCTCACAGGGAACAATTTCTTCCCAATAGCCCATCTGACCCTGCCTGCTGGCAGTGGGAAGCCATTCCCCCTTGTCCTGTCCCTCCCGGCCCCTGTGCTAAGTCCCTCTCCAGCTCTCCTGGAGCCCCTTTAGGCACTGGAAGGCTGCCATTTATATTTTGATTTTCAAAGGAAGAATCGCTATGGTGTATGGGTCAAAAGCTGATGTTTAATCATGACAAGAGACTTATCTATGTTTGAGAACTATCTCTGTCTGGATCTGATGACCGTAAAGGTCTTTTCCAGCCTTAAGGATTCTGTGTAGAGGCAGCACTGTCAGGGAATTGCTCTTTTGTTGCAGCAGCTGACTGATACACCAAGCACAGCCTCCTGAGCAGCAGCACCTGGGGGAATTCGCACTTGTTCCCGGGACACTTCCGAGGAAAGCAGTTTCTGTGCAGCTCAGCCCTGCTCGGGCTGTTCCTTACGCAAGTGCTGCCACTCCATCATCACTTCTCAGGAAGGCAGGCTGAGCTAACAATTAAGCACAAGTATCTCAAACCCTACCTGCGCACTAAAAAACATAATTAAGGCTTTCAGCACTGATGCCAACAAGGGTCCTGCAATTCGCAGCTTGGAGCTCAATGAAATCTCAGGGTAATTAACAAAATGTTGGTGATAATTCAGATTTACAGCCGCCCGCAAAGCTCCAGGGGCTGAAGACGCGCATCCAATAGCAAGAGCAGAGTCAGCATCTCCACTGCTGTTTTTAAACTGCTGCCTTAGGAATGGCTGAGAGGTAGAAAGTAAGGATTCATTGACTTTTCCTCATTTGATTTATCTCCTGGTTAAGTCATGGCTGTAGGATTCTCCCTTTAAATTGCATTATGAATCACCAAGTGAAACACACAGTGGACAGTAATTAGGGTCAAACATTTTCACAGTGAAAAATGAGTAATGCTTTAAGCAATCTGGCTATTAAAGAAACCTGTAAGATTTTCTGCAGTGACTGGACACCATCTGATCTTAAGCTATTAGTCTGGTGAGATGGTTGTCATCAGGCCTCCATATTAATATGATTAATATTTCAGATATATGATTTATATTTCAGTCATTCCAATTTCAATTACTTCAACAGCATAATTACCATAAAGAAACTATAGAAAGCCTGTTCAAATATAATACTGCTATATACATATATATCTATCTCAAAATAAAAAGTGGTAATAACCCTTAATTTATCCACCATTAAGTGCAATCCCATTGACACAAACTTACTAGGCCCCAAATGACCATCTCTGCATATTTCCCACCATTTTTTTGGCTTGCTGCACTATAGTACAACTTGTTTAGCACATGCAGCTGAGCAGCCTGGCTGAGGTCAAGCCAATAATGGGAATTGCTGGATGACCTCTCTTTCATCCAAGGGGAAGGAAGCTAAATAACAACAGAATTTCTATTCAAATTGTGAATTTTGTGGGGCCTCACAGTGGCACAGAAATACGAGTTGGTGTCTCTGCCATGGTCAAGAGAAAAAGTATTAAATTTTAAATTCACACGTTTTCCCAGTTTCATGTGATTTTTCAGTTTTTAAAAAGGGAATTCTTAGAAACTATACTTATCAGTAACTGTCCCTCCAACCATGGAACAGATACCTGAGATGCTCCAGACAAATCCATAATCTAGCAGTAATGCAGATGCCAGGAGACCTGCCAGAAGGCCACAGCAACCTAAAAACCCCAGGAGTACTCACTGCTGCTGAGTACTCCTGGTGTTTAAGGCACCACAGGGTCAGCCAGGGCTGGAGGCTTTGGGGATTTTGCAAAGGGGTGATACAGTGCCAGATTACATGAGCGGAAGGTGACTCCAAGGGAAGTAAAGCAGCTCTGAAGCAGCAGCTATGTTTTGAGAAACACTGGGATTAGGTAACACCTTCATTAAAAATTATTTGTGCCTTTTATGACAGTGCTTTTCATCTCTGGCGTTACTTCAGTGGAGGGAAGAACCAGCTCCCAGCACAGGCACTGCACTGCACACCAGTTCACTGGTGCAGGACACCACTGCTTCCACTGATCCAGCCTTGAAAGGGCAAAAAAGCCTCAAACAAGTCAGCATTTGGTCAAACCACATTTGTAGAAGCACCAAGAGGAAAGAAACGCTGCCTTCTCTAGGTTATCTGTACAGGCCCCTTTGCAGACACACACTGAAAACTGACTGAAGCACTAAGCAAAATAACATTTTTCTAGTAGTGTGCCAGACTCTAAGGGGTTTAGGGTTTTTTAATGAACTGAAATGCCTGGTTCTCACTGTTAAATCACTCACTCCATGCGTTGGTTTTGCGCAGCCTGGTTTTTGGTAGTGGGGGGGTCACGGAGGTGGCTTCTGTGAGAAACTGCTGGCAGAGCCAATCCCTGATGGCTCTGAGGATGGACATGCTGCTGGCCAAGCCGGGCCAATGAGAGAGGCTGGTAACACCTCTGTGATAACAGATTTAAGAAAAAAATAAAAACAAAGAGGGCACACGCAGTTTTTTTCTGAAACTGTTGTGAGGGAAACAACATGGAGACACCAGAGTCAGTGGAGAAGGAGGGGAGGAGGTGCTCCAAGTGCTGGAGCCACGATTCTTCTGCAGGGTGGTCTGAGGACCATGGTGAAGCTGCTGTGCCCCTGCAGCACCATGAGGATCCACAGGGGATGCAGAGATCCACCCACAGCCCATGGAGATCCACAGGGGATGCAGAGATCCACCCACAGCCCGTGGGGGAGGTGCCCATGCCAGAGCAGGTGGATGCCTGGAGGAGGCTGTGCTCCAGTGGGAGAGCCGGTGGAGAGAGGGGGCCCTGCTCCCAGGCTGGAGCAGCCTGGCCTTGGAGGAATGCACCCGGTGGAAGAGTGAGCCACACTGCAGCAGTTTTGGCAGGAGTGCTGCTNAAGGACTCCTCTCCCTGAGCAGCAGAAGAAAACCCTGGGTGAAGAACTGACCAAACACCCACGCCCTTTCCCCTGTGCTGTCGGTGGGAAGGAGGGAGGGGTTGGGGGAAAAAAGGTGGTTTTAAGGGCATCTTAGAGCTAGGGGAACCGTGCCATGTGCTGGCTCTCTACCTTTGGGAGTCAGCACATGTGCTGGCTCTAGGCTTCTGGGAGCCACCATGGAATAAAAGATCTTCTGCAGTCCTCGTGCGGAGAGCATTCTCGTCTCCTTTATCGTCACCGTGTTGCAGGGCCTCAGCTAGCCGGAGCATGCGAGGGGCAGCCTGGAAGGGGCACAGGAAGCGCGGAACAGCCACTCTCCCCAAGCAAGCCTCATGGCGCTGTCCGAGAAGGCTGTGGCATGCCATACCACCGCAGGAACCTTACACATGGCAACATGTATTCATGTTTTTATATCCTATACTGCAACATAAATA
>VZTD01002227.1:0-12171 GCA_013397725.1 Rhagologus leucostigma
GCGGGGCCGGCCCCGGGACACCGCCCCGCCAGCAGCGGGGAGCCGCCGGCAGCGGCAGCGGCACCTCCGCCAACCCGAAGGGCACCGCGGTCCCACCGGCACCAACCCCCGGCCCCGAGCCACCGCCCTTGCAGGGCACGGGAGAGGCACCGGCTCCGGAGCTCCTCCCTCCCCACACCCAGGACGGCCTCGCACGAGTGGGTCAGAGCAGCTTTATTTGATACTCCAAATACTCGATACAAGCGAGCGGTGAGACAGAGGCTGGTACAAAGACACTGAGCCCTGCGGGACCGGGCACAACACGGGGGACCGGGGGGGACACTGCACGAGGAAGGGGGGACAGGGAGGGGACACTGTCCTGTCCCCCTGGCCTGGGGTGTTCTGTAACAAAGGGCCCAAGATTTCCCCTGCACATCGGATCACCCTCTTGGCCAGAGGGGCTCAGCTGTGCAGGAGGATGAGAAGGGGACATGTCCCCATGGAGGGGAACACAGGACCTGGGTAGCCCAGCTGCTGGGACAGGGCCAGGCAGCAGCTGAGGTGGTTTCAGCCACAATAATTGCATCTCAGAATCACCTCTGCAGGGGCAGAGGGCAAACCTGTCCCCTCACAGCACGTGGGAACGAAATCTTGCACCCCCAAAGCAAAGGGGAGAAGGAGATGGTGCCCAAACCCCCTAAGAACCTGCAGGAGCCAGCAGAGCTCCTGGCAGTCAGGACAAACGGCTTCAAAAATAGCCCTGGAAATGTGTTTTGCTCAGTACACAGCACCAGCAGCCTGGGGACAGACACAACCAGGAACAGAACACCCAGGGAGAGCAGGACAGACAGACAGACACTGCTGGGCACACACTGCGGTGTGCTCCCCGTGCTGCACAAACCAACCAGTTCCTTGCCACCATCACCCACGGTGGCCAAACACCGAGAACAAAACAGATTTGGTCTTAAATTTTAACACAAAGGAATAACAAAAGCATTTCTGCCAAACCCAGGGCTCACAGCCCCAACGTGAACCAAGAGCAGCCAAACAACACAAGTGTCAGCAGGACTTTTCCCTGTCATAACTCGGCATCTTGCTCTTAACTCAAGCTGAAAACCAAAGTTCCACCCTCGGACTCGGTACTGTAAAGCTGTCACTGGGGTTAAGGAGGGTTGTGGTACACTGAAACTGATCCCACAGTGATTTATTTAGAAATCCCATGACTTGCAACAGAGCAGGGAAGGAGGGACAGGGCTATGACAAAACCCAAGTGGCCACTGCCTTGCAGGAAGAGCTCCCTGTGCCACCCCCTCCACATTAGAACCAGTATGGCTTTTTCCCAGTAAAGCACAGGTGTGTCCCCAGGGGCACCAAGGCTCTTGGAGGCTCTGGCAGGGGCCACAGACAGAATTGTGATGGCTCTAAAAGGCTGTGAGAAGGAAGAGCAGCTCCTCACCTGCCAGTGGATGCATTAGGCACGGAGCAGTGTGGGGGCAAAGGGTTTTTCCAGCTCATTAAGGCACTTCAGCATCAATCCACTTCCTCTGCGGTCTGAATCACACCCCACTCCCAGCGCTATTTCAGGGGGACAAAAGGTTTAAGGCTTCTGGGGTAACAGTGCCCAGGGGGAGCGTTTCCAGAGTCTTTTAGTGTTGCTTTATTCCTCAACTCATGCTGGCTGCTGAAAGACACTGGTAGCATTTACCTGAGGAGAGCAGGTCCTGCTCCATCAATCCAAGGCAGTAGCACCTCGATGTAAATGCCAGCAGTGTACCTGGCACACCTGCCTGCCCATGGAATCCAGATATCCCACAAACACTCTGATAATCCTCTGGTCCCACTGGTCACACAGGACCTGCACAGGAAGGTTTATCAGCAAGACCAGGGCGTACATTTCCTTTTAGCCATGATTTTAACAGTCACATTTGCATGTTCAGCATTTGACATGCCTGGAAGGCAAGTCAGAATTCATCTCCCAGCATCAGAGACCACACCAGCTCCAGCAAACACAGCATAAAACACATTCCACAAGATCAAAGCTACTGCAAAGCCTGACACCGAAGCCGTGAATTATCCCAGTTAGCCAGTCAGCAGCTGAACACTTCTGGCAACAAACCCCCTGATTCCTCACAGATCAGGTAAGTCACACCCGAGCAGAGGGATGGTAAAGTGCTGAATAAGTTTAGGGTTGTAGGAACACAAGACTCCTGAGAGTTTCAAGTCTTCATTTCCTGTCTTACTTTGGGAGTGTTCTTTACTGGGTGATGCAGTTGTCTCCCATGTCCTGAGCGTATCTGTCAGATATCGCAGTCCTCAAGTCCTCCACCTCTTTGTGAAGCTGTTTTACCTCCACCAGTTTCTTGGCCAGTCCATCAGGGCTCAGCAAATCATCCTTCTCCTTCACTGCAGGGTACTGCACAGCTGTGGGGTCAGAGAAGGGAGTTTGCTCGCGTGCAGTTCTCACCAAGGATCACACATATTTGCAAGTCAGCCAGAAAAACCAACTGACATTTGCAAAAGAGGTTCTACTGAACATTCAGTTATTACAACATGCACCTTTGGAGCAAGCCAACCACACAAAGAGCGTTGAGAAGCCCAGAAAGAGGAGAACTTTCCATGCTCTATGTGAGTTACTTAATTCTGCCTCAGCACAGGAAGGGAAGGGTTTGTCCTGCCATCGCTCTGTACTTACAGTGAATGCCCAGGAGCAGAGAGAGGTTGGGGTCCTTGCCCTGAGCCCTCTGGGTGACAATGCTGTAGACAGACTGTAAATCCTGCAGGCAGCTGGCCAGCTCCCCGTGCAGCTCCTGGGCCAGGCGGGCTGTGTCAGCAGGCAGGGGCTGGGCCGTCAGCTGGGCCTGCCGGAGCCGCTCCTGCAGCGTCAGGTTCTTCTCGATCAGGTCCTGGTTCTGCACGGACAGCTGGACACACGGACACGGCACGTTAGCGGGCACTCGGGGCACCACTGCCACACTTAATGCAACTGCTCCGTGATGGGAGCACTGAGGGCAGGAGCTGGTTGGCACCCAGCCCTCCAGGCCGTGGCCAGAGGAGCGAATGTCACTCCCACACGGGGACTGGATCAAACGGGAAGTGCCCCGTGAAACTGCGCCGTCCCTATGCAATAAAAGCTTCCAGCAGGTTGTGCACCCCAGCACTGGCCATCCCTTGCCTCGAGGGCTGCCGCTGTGCTTGGGCTCTGCCCGGCCCTTCAGCCAAGGCTGTGCTTGGACTCCTGTTCTGCTGCCCCCAGCTGGCAAGCTCGGCCTCCTCCATCCGATCCCCATGAAGTTCCCGAGGCACAACCTGCTTTCTCCTGCTTTCCAGCAGGGCACAGCTCCTTTCACAGCCCTGACAGAACAACTGACCAGCAGGCAGCAGGAGAGATTGTGCTGCTGACTAAATTCAGGGCCTTGCTAGAAGACAATCCATTGTTCATTCAGTGCTGCTCAGGCACTCCAAACACCCGCTGACCTCTTTCACGGCAGCCCGGAGCTGCTGCAGAGCATTTTCCCTTCTCATCGCCTCCTCCTTCAGAGCTTGGCTTGTCCCCTCTTCCTGGGCCACCTGCTCTTCCAGGTTCTGGAACAGATCGTGGGAACACATTAAGTCTATTACAGCATATTCTCAAATCCTGGGTCCCTCCCTGTCACCTCTCACCTTGACTTGCAAGGATAACTGCTCCATCTTCTTCTGCTTTTTGTCCACAATCTGGAATCCAAAGCAGTAGCATCAGAACTGGCCACACAGACCCAGTAATACCACCAGGAATTCTCCTTCAGTAGCACAGCATCCCCTCTCCTTCTCTTTCCTGTTCATGTACTGCTCTAATCACAGATGCTCTTAGGAGTGGACTTGGCTAAAAGGCACCATTAGATTTATCAGCTAAAAACAGACCAGAGACATTGTATTCTTGTGGTTTTCCTCTCCCCTCTTCTGCATTCTGCAGCTTCTCCCCAACATTACTGAAGTGTGTGGTTATCACACCAAGAACAGCTTTTAGAACCCCGCAGTCTGGAATTCCAGGAACTGCTGCTTCAATGCAGTTGTGTCTGTAAAAGTCCCTGTTTTCATCTGAGTGCCCGGTGTGAGTCAGTGGAAGGAAAAATGTGTGATTCCCGACTGGGACAGTCCCGTACCTTCCTGAGGCAGTCACATTCTTTCTTCAGAGAGTCATGGTCCATCTTCTGCCTCTCCCCATCCTGGCCAAGGGGTCCTCTCTCTGCATTCTTTGCACACTGCTGCAACTTGTCCTGCAAGCTGCAATTAGCAGAACACCATGGGAGAAAACAACTTTATTTACGGTGTCTCCCTTACTTCAAGGAGGAAAACAATAGGAGGAGTGCAATTAACTTCACATCAGATGTCAGTGTTGCCCTGTTTGCATCCCAGCCCACAAACTGCCAGGGCTGTGCATCACCTTTCTTGTGCAGCAACTCCTGCAGTGCCAAGATGAAGCTCATTCCTGATTCCTACCTGCGCACAGTGGACAGAAGCTCCATCTCCTTGTGTTTTTGGGTTTCCAGCTGCAGCTCTTGCTCCCTGAAAGCAGCCTGGACATCTCCAAGCTCTGTTTCCAGTGCCAGCACTGTTTCCTGCAGGGCAGCAGTCTTCAGTTCAGATTCCTTCAGCTGCAACAAAAGGGGAGTAACTGTAACTACAGAAAAGTCACCTGAGCAAGTATGTGAAGAGCCACCATTGCAACTCAGAGGAAGTTTTACCTTCTGACTCTGTTTCTGGTGGTCCTCAAGGGTTGGAAGATCAGCCAGGTATCGTTCCAGGGTCTCGATTCTCTGCTGTCTCTCTCGGTTTTGTTCAGATTCCTTCTGGCACTTTTTTTTAAGGTTATTAATGTGTTTGTCTCTTCCCTTTACCTGCAGGGACAGTTATAGATATAGTTTATATAATTTCTTATCTATTCTTCAGTCTTCTGTATGCCCACTGATTTAGCTTTTTACACACCACACAACACCAAAATACAAGATCACCTTGACTCATTTCTGCTCATTTAGCTAAAGACAGGCTTTTTTTGGTTAAAAGAGGAGGTACTGAAATACTTCTAACTGCAGGAGGAAAGGCTTTTGCTTATAACCACAGTCTACAAGGAGATGAGAAAACACCTGCAATTACAGAAAAGTTTCACCTCAGCACTACACTGACAAAGAAAACACACCTTCCCATCTCTAGAGCAACAGGATCATACCCTTTCTTCCTGTTTCTTTAACTCCTCTGCATGTTTCTGCACAGTTTCCTTCAGTGACTCCCGGACCAGCTTCACATCTACCTCTGCAGCAGCCAGTTTCCTCTCCAGCTCGATGTTCTCCTTACTGAGGGACTCGGTCTTCTCCGTGAACTGTGCTCGGAGGAAGGTGTTCTCCCGCTGCAGCTCCTGCAAGGAGAGACAGCCCCTGAATTTGGGGAGTTACAAACCGGCCCTTGGCACTCCCAGGGCTGTCCCCTCATCCCTCCTCATTCCCAAACATCTCTCAGCCCATCTGACACACTCTGAAATAGCACCTGCCAGTGCTGCCAGGTGTTTGCATCACCAGCACAGCTTTAATCCAACCAAAGGACCTCAGGGCTGGAAATCTGAGGGGGCACAGAGGTGATGGTAACTCCACACAGGGGATACTTTGACTCTGCACAGTCCTGCTCAGCAAACACCTCAGCAGGAGTGGCAGGGTCGTTGGATTCAACACTTATTTCTCACTGACACCTGCTGTACCTGCATCCTCAGCATGAAGACGTCTCCATAGGATGCTGGGCAGCCCAGCAGGGCACTGTGAACCTGCAGTTCACTCTCCCGGACCTTCTGCTCCAGCTGGGAAATGTGCTGCCTTTGTCTGCAACAGAACAGGCAATTCACTGTTCTCAAACACAGAGAGCAGCAGCACAACACAAACGGTGCCACCGCAACACTTCTGCTCCACACAGTGACAAGCAGAGCAGAAACAGAACTCTGCAACTCAGAGCTCACCTGCAGAGAAGTAAAGGTAAACATTTTGACCTTTTTTACAATTCTTACTAACTTTTCTTCCCTCCCCTCCCTTCAAAACCTTTCCCTCAACCATAATTACAGACAAAACACATAAGCCTTGCATGTTTTGGAGGATCCAGCTTGGCTCTGGAGCTTAGGAGTGAAATGAACAGACAGCAGATGACTCAAAATAAGGAAGAAAAAGTCCAAATGCTGAAGGTACTTTTCATTAGGACTTACTTTTTCAAAAAGCTTGTGGACCACTGGCCTTATCTAAGAGAAATGCTGTTTGCCAGCCCAAAGTCACAAAACCCAAATTTAAAACAAATGTCTCAAAGAGGTCCCAGAAAGTCCTTAAGCAAAACATGCAGTTATTTTGACATTCCAGATAATCATGACGTGAACAAAAATCTTTATCCCTTATAAAACACAGAAAACCATTACTAAAATTAATTTATTGGAGCCCTTCAGGATCATTGTCCTAATTCCAAGGAGAGAAGAGCTCAGGTTGTTCTCTAAGGTCCTTATATTGTTCTTTGCAACAAAACAAGATCAACTGGGCAAAAGAAACTCTGAGAAATGAGCTTTCCTCGGTACTTTTCAAACTTTTCCTTTCCAAATGGAAATGCACCGGAGTCTTTAAACCACGTGTCAGTATCAAAGCCTCACCTGCTGATGAGGAGCTCTTTCTCCTTGAGCAGGTTTTCATTGGAGTTCAGGATATTGATCCACTGAGCTGGGTCAGGTGCAGGCAGTGACTGGGAATACATCGAGGAATGGGGGCAGGTGCCTCCATTTTGTAACTGCAAGAGGAGACAAAGCAAGGAGGGAGAGGTCTGTGCCCCACAGGGGTAATTGCAACACTGCTGGAGCTATTTTGCACACTGTGTGCTCATCTGCGTGCCAGGGCACGGCTATTTCAGTCTCTGTTGATGTCCAAGAACAAGAAACTTTGCCCAAGCACAACTGGAGATTAACAAACAATTTTAGATCGCTGTGCTAGCTCGCTGGAAACAATTTGTCTCCATTAGGGTACAGCTGGTGGGAGGTGGTAAACAAACCCTTTCCACCTAATAAACTGCAGTTAGTTTCATGCATTTTTTCTAAAAAAGTCTTTCTTAACCCTAGATACAGATTAAAGCTATTCTAGACACTGTTTAAAACCTCTTGGCATGCTTTTTCTTCACAGTTTCTATCAGACAGGATATTTCAGCTCTTGATCTGGCAGATGGTGCAGCACTGTAACACAATCCAGGGCTGCTCTGCACACGCAGCGTGTCAAACGATACCTGTGGCACCGCAAGCTGTAAAAACACACCATTAGGAGACTTTTGGTGTCACTCAGGGAGAAGCATGAGACATTTTCCCCCTTGCTTCCTAGGTCTGGGACAGTGATTCCTGACTACAGAGACAGGAATGGTTTCAAATTCACGCAGTCACACGGGCAGCTGCCTACCTGCATCTGCTCCACCTGCAACCGCACTTTGTCCAGCTGCTGTTTCCAGGCACTGAGCTCGCAGACTCCCTGGTGGGGGTGTAGCGTGCAGCCTTCCTGCATCCACGCTCGGGATGGGGGAGTTACTACAGGTTTTGAAAAGAAACTGTCGGCCTGGAGTCCCGCTGGCATCAGCCTGCTCCCGCCGGGCCACGTCCCGTCCCGGGGCTCGCAGGCTCCGTTGGCCCCCGGTGTCTGTTTGCTCTCTGGCAGCACCTTGTAATGGTCCTTCCCTGCCTCAGAGCTTGGGTTGAACTTCTGGCACCTGTGCAGAGGGTCAGCGCACAGACTGTCCAGAAAGACAGACTGGTTGAGGGTGCGCTCCACGGTAGGGGTGTCAAACTTCCAGGTTTCTTCTGTCCTCGTGTGATCAGCAGCAGGAGGCCAGGAGTGCTCACAGCCATTTTCCCCCAAAGCCCCGTAGAGACGCAGGAGGTCCCTGGGTGGCACCTGAGAGGACTTCCCGACGTTAAAGTCCCCGTTCCTGGCGAGCCCTGGGCGGTCAGGGGCAGAGCCTGGCACAGCAGGCTTTGGAGAGCTCTGGGAACAGCCCTGGTCCCCTGCAGAGCACAGCTTGGAGGGCGAGGCACCCAGCGTGGAAGGCATAACGTGGGCTGTTGGAATGGTCACCTGGGTTTTGATGGGATGGAATGAGGAACCGCTACTGGAATTGCAAAAGTCTAGGGAACAAGAAGAGTGATACTCTAATTACAGTCCTGAAAACACAATCCTCCAGCGAGCTTTCCAAAATAATTTTAAAACCAGTTCCTTTCTGACTGAACATGTCCTCCTAAGCAGCAGCAGCAGCATGACTCAGGCACACCTGTGTTCCTCCTCACTATGAGTTTCAGGAACCTGCTGACCTTTTCCTACCACCACAGGAAGAATACAAGTTTAAACCATATTTTTAAATCCTTGTTTTTAAGATACTGTAGTGCAGTTTTAAATCAATTTTAGGTTTAGAAATCAAGTCCTCGATACTGAATAAAAAGGCTGAAACTTACTGAGCTGAACACTGAGCCCGTGATCCTGCTCTGCCCGTCCCACAGCTCAGCGACTCCGGAGCGTGAGCAGAACTAACAGGAGCCTTCCCTGAGCCCATGATGAGCCTCCAACATCGCTGACCCCGAGGATCCGACCTTCCAGCTCCTCCAGGACAAGAGCAAGAGCCTGTCCCAGAGCTGGAGCAATGGCTCTCACCTATTGCCACAGGAAGTGAGACAGAGCTCCCGTCCTGCCAGCGGGGCACCAAACCTGGCTGCAGGGAACTCGGGGTTATTCTTAGCAACTCTCAGATTTCAATACAGCAACAGCAAGGGCTGAGAAAGGCAAACAGCAAAGTGCCCGTTCCCACTCCTTGTCCTGATACGTTCTGTGTCGCAGCAATTCCAGGTTTCTCCCAGGAACACACACTTGATTTCCTCATGGCTTTGGCCAAAGGCCCATCCCCACATGATGCTTCAACAAGTCACCCTCCCACCTGTTTGTACCCTCTAAGAATTGCTACAACAATGAATAAACACTACGATTTGAATACCACCCAAATCAGACTCTGCAAAGACCAAAAATCACACCACAGGAGAACTGTCACAATAAAGGCACTCGATCCTTTCATCAAAAATGAGCAGTGAGGGCAGAAAATCTCTGAGCCACTGCTTGGCTGTGCCAGGGGACTCCAGAGAGCACCATGCACGTTCCCCTTGGCAAAGAGGAGACAGCACCATTTCCTTTTACAGCCCCTAAATTTATCCCCTGGTGTCGGTGTCAGTGTCAGGAAACAGAGTTCCCTGACCGGCATGTCACGTGTGGGTTCTGCAATCAGTTCCTTGAGGGTGCTGGGGGTCCTCACAACAACATTTCTGACTAATGTACTGAGCTCAGCGTGCCTCAGCAGCAGCCAGGGCTGCAGGTCACCCTCGGCTCTTACAAGCAAGGCTGTGACATCACCAGTGCTCAGAAGGGCCATTTCCCAAAGGGAAATCATCTCCCCTGCCCCCACCTGCCAGCTGGGTGTTTTTTTATCCTGAGAGAGGCCTGATGAGACACTTAAACACGTGCTTGTGTAATATTTCTAGCAATACCTCTAACAGCCAGACTTGCTAAAGCCTCCATTTCACTGGCACATCATTAAGATCTAGAGCTCATTCCAAAGGCTCCCTGAAACACGTGGATGTGCGAAGTGTTTTAAGGAACACCACAAACTTCCTCATTGCTGAAAAGAAAATCAGTGAAGATGAAAATACAGGTGGAAAGGATTGCTGGGACAGGAAATTTCACGGTGTGTGCCTCAGCTGAGGGCCAGGCTGCAGAGCTCTCAGCTCTAACACTGCAGAGCCAAACACTTCTGCACAAAGCCACCTATAAACTATTTCTTTAAAAAAAATTTTAAAAATCACACGACAGACTTGCTGATAAATCATCTGTTGGTCAGTAAGAACCACCAAGTCACCAAGGTGGCTTTTAGTCAGTTAAAACCACTGCAGTGAGACAATAACCAAGCTCAGAGAAACAGCCAGTCCCTTCCTCATTTGGTTACATTCCAGACATCTGGATTTGAAACAGTCTCCAGACATTACAACAGGTTGTGCCCTCCAGGTTTTACATTCTGACCCCACGGTGCCCATCACCTTCGGTGCTGTCCGAGCAGGAGGTGCCAATGCCCCCATCCCCGCTCTCGGCCACGCTCGGACAGCGGCTGACGCGGCTCTGGGACTTCACGGACAGCATCGGTGTCTTCCAGTCAGTCTCCAAGAACTTGCTCTTCTGACAGGTGCTGGGGTCTGGAGGGAAAAAACAGATATTTATGCTTTAGTCAACAGACTGAAGAGCCTTTTAACGCACCTAATTAAGCCATATGTAATTAGCAGTGCTTCCAAAACCCAACCTAATCCGGTGTTCCTGTTAAAATTGTCTTTTACAAAAGGAAATGAAGTCAAGTGAAGTCAAATAATATCAATAGGAGACTGAAAAACAATCTTGGTAAGGAAGTCAGAATGTAGAAGTTGTAAATTATATTCCCATTGATCAGTTTGGTCGTGTTACACCCAGCTGGTGCTCTGACTAAAAAGAGCAGCAGCAGCACAGCAAAACTGGGCAAGTTAAGGAGGTATTTTTGCATTAACTCTAAAGAACTCTCGCAGATTCATCAGCTGTCAACTTGAGGGAGAAATTCCTTATCAAATGACTGCTGAAAAAGGAGGCAAGGGTAGAGAATAAGACTATTTCGAACAAAAAACTTGTGGTAGAGAATCTGAGGGCCACGTGTCTCCTCAGAGAAACTGAAACAGGATCTGACAGCAGCAGGGCTTTGGAGAAAGGACTGTCCTTACCCGCTGGATTGTTCTGCAGGAGCCTCAGGTCTGGATCTTTCTCAGCAGCAGCCATCTTATTTATCTAGAGAACTGGATAAATGCATAAATATCTTATTTTAAGTGAGTATAATCCACACCCTGTTCCCACTAATCAAGCAAAGGGTATACACACATTGGCTACTCATCAGAGTAACACAGCATTTACAAAAATATCTGTTTTTTCCCTGCAGCAACAGAGGTAATACCTAAAAAAAAAATCCTTGTAGGTTTTTTTAATGCCCGAGAAAATAGAATTCCTGTTTGCACCATTCTCCAGGTATCCAGCAGCACCTTTCAGCTGTTATCCCCATGGCAGGTATTTATAGAGCACCTGTCACCACGGTACCTACACACTGAATTTGTGTCTACAGAGACTAAAAATTTCTCTTTAAAAGTCTTAACTCTCAACCAGATCATTTCTGCCCTCTGTAGAGGTCACTGAGCCACTACCTGAGGAAAAAAGTCCTTCAAAAATCAGCCTTGCTGTTCCATGAATAGCAATCTTTATCTGTCCAGTTTTGAGTTAATTTATCTATTTCTCTGAGTGCTTCAGACAGTGAATTTCCTGTCTCTGATAACGCAAGTGCAAGTTACATCTACACAGTAGAAATTCAAGGCCTCTACAAACCCATACTCAATCCTTAACAGGCAGCTCTTACATATTTTTGTTAAACTGATTCAACGAGCTCAGAGAATACAGGAATTCATAGAAAACATTCATATACGCAGATTTTACAACACAGGAGAGGCACTGGGAATACAATAGGATAAGGAATCAGAAACAGCATTTCACTCAACAAAGAAATAAAACACTTCTAGATAAACGCAGTGCTTATTATGGTTAATTTAGATATAGTTAATTTAGGTAGATATGCCTAATTTTAGGTAAATTTCTGAAGGGCTGGAGGTCCCGGTCACTGAGGGTAGGGTGGAGGGTCAGTCCATGAGGGCCAGTCCCTGAGGGTCTGGGGGCTCCGTCCACCGGGACCTGATCCAAAAAAGGCGGGGGAGGGGGCGTCGGTCCCTGTGGGCCCGGTCCCTGAAGAGGAGCGGGAGCCGGTTCCTGAGGGGCTGGGATGGGGGGAAGGCCATAAGGAGCTGAGAGACCGGTCCCTGAAGGGCTGGAGGGTCCGGTCTCNTCGGGGTCGGGGTCGGGGTCGGGGTCCGTCCCTCACCTGCCGCCGCCGCGCCTCTCCCGCCACCCGCGCGCGCCGCGACCGTTACCTCCGCCGGCGGCGGGGCGGGGCAGAGAAGAGGGGGCGTGGTTTGCTCACACCGCAGCCAATCGAACGCGTTGGCCCCGCCTATGCCCATCGCTCATTGGCTCGCCTGAAACCTGTCCCCGCCCCCGCGGCCCCTTGCAGGGAGCG
>VZTD01002227.1:26958-40287 GCA_013397725.1 Rhagologus leucostigma
CGCCCGGCTCCGGGGTTCAGCCCTGCGAGCAGAGAGGAGAGTCAGGGTGAGCCCCGAGGGTGCAGCGGTGAGGAGGAGGAGGATGGGGCTGAAGCAGAGCTGAGGGTCCCCTCAGTGCCACACGGGCAGCGAGTCCTGCCAGCCCAGGCAGGAACAGCCCCCGGGCAGGAAGGGAGAAGCGCCGAGCATCCGCCGGCTTCAGCCGCATCCCTGGAGCCGCTTCCAACAGGAAAAAATACCGGAGCCGGCCGCCGCCTTGTCTTCCCGAGCGGCAGAACAAAGCCGTGCTCAGGAGAGCTGGCGAGCTGCCCCACGGCTGGGGGTGTTTGGGGGTCCCCGAGCCGTGCCCCACGCAGCCAGGCTGGGCTGGGAGGGAAGATTCTCCCTTTCTCCGTGTGGGGGGGCACGGAACCAGGGGGTTTCAGTAGCCCTGGGGCGCTCTGGCCCTTGCTCAGCTCACCCCAGCGCCCGTGTGTGAATCCGGCGGTGGGGGAAGGAGCCTGGAGCNCAGGTCCGGTGTGGCAGCTGGGGAGGCTTCTGAAGCTTCGCCCGGCTCCGGGGTTCAGCCCTGCGAGCAGAGAGGAGAGTCAGGGTGAGCCCCGAGGGTGCAGCGGTGAGGAGGAGGAGGATGGGGCTGAAGCAGAGCTGAGGGTCCCCTCAGTGCCACACGGGCAGCGAGTCCTGCCAGCCCAGGCAGGAACAGCCCCCGGGCAGGAAGGGAGAAGCGCCGAGCATCCGCCGGCTTCAGCCGCATCCCTGGAGCCGCTTCCAACAGGAAAAAATACCGGAGCCGGCCGCCGCCTTGTCTTCCCGAGCGGCAGAACAAAGCCGTGCTCAGGAGAGCTGGCGAGCTGCCCCACGGCTGGGGGTGTTTGGGGGTCCCCGAGCCGTGCCCCACGCAGCCAGGCTGGGCTGGGAGGGAAGATTCTCCCTTTCTCCGTGTGGGGGGGCACGGAACCAGGGGGTTTCAGTAGCCCTGGGGCGCTCTGGCCCTTGCTCAGCTCACCCCAGCGCCCGTGTGTGAATCCGGCGGTGGGGGAAGGAGCCTGGAGCTGGGGCTGTGAATGCCCGAAGCGGATGGTCCCGCTGTGCAGAAAAGGCCCGAACGGCCCCGAAGAGCCACGCCATCACCAGCCCTGGGTGACAGCAGGGGCACGGGGCTGGGCAGAGCAGAGCTCACGGGAGCAAACAGCCCAGGAACCCTCTGCCACGCAGCTCCACATGCAGCCCACGGGCTCTACAGCGCACCCACCCCGGAGTACACACGGGGAAACTGAGGCACGCGGCGTCTGGCCCTATGCCCCGGAGGGATGAGCACGAGGTGCCCAGGCTGGGACTGCCCGTGCCGCTGGGCCCTCACCCTCCGCAGCCCAGCCCCGCGGGCAGGACCTGTGCCAGGACCTGTACCAGGCGGGTGGGGGATGCTGTCGCTCACCTGAGCCCACGCAGGGATGCAGGGACGGGATGCAGGGATGGGATGCTCCAGTCTCACGCAGCTCCTGCCCCTCTGGCTGCCGCGGCAAACTGAGCCCAGAGCCGGCAGCAGCCTCATACAGAGGATGAGGAAGAGGAAGAGCCACCCATTAACCCCTCCCAGCCCAGCCCCGCCGGCCGGAGCCCACCCCGTGCTGACCTCCCTTCACAGCCCTGCCCCCGGCCCTGCCCGGCATTAACCCCCCTCCTCCTGCAGCTCCAGCTCACCTCTGCCAGCTCCCCTCCTCCGTCCGCCTCCTTACGGGAACCCGGCCGGGATTCCGGGATCTGCAGCAGAGATTTTTGCCTCCGAGTCTCGGTGTCCCCCTGCCCAGGGCGGGTCAGCAATGGGGCAGGGAAACCACGTCCACTCCAGCAGCTTCTCCTTCTACACCCACCCCAGGGTGCTGGGGGCAGCTCAGGAGCAGGAGCCCACCACAGTCCCCTTCCCCAGGATCCTGCCCAGGCAGCAAAGAGGGAGGAAAGGTCCTTCTGGCACCTTCTCGGGTGGTGGCGAAAGGGTCAAAGGCACCGAGCTGGCCGGTTCCTGCCTCTTTCCCCCGGGAAGGGCTGTAAATCGCAGGAAGCCACAATGGGCTGGAGCTGGCCCAGGGGTTATTTTTACCGCTGCCGTCTTCCCTTCCCGAGGGCCGAGTGCTCCCACAGGGACAATCCCGGCCCCCTCCATCCCCAGCTCCAGCCCGGGGGGCTGCGAACGTGGCACTGGAGCAGAGGGGGAGGGACCTTCTGCACCCCGAGCTGGGCTCCCAGACCCTCCGAGCGTGGCCAGAGAAAGCCCCCGGTGCTCCCTGGGGAGCCACGAGCTCCCTGCACCCCTCTGGCAGCCAGTTTGGATGGAGAGCTGGGGCACACCCGGCCCAGGCTGGTCCCAGGGACAGGGACAAAGCCACGGCATTCGGCCACAGATCCCGGGATGAGAGGGGACCTGTCGCCACCGCAGTTCCTTCCTGAGGAGCTGCTGCTCCGGAGCCGGTGCTGGGAACGGGGCTGGGGCTGCATCCAGCACCTTCCCGCCGAGGGCAGCGGGGCCAGGAAGGGGCTGGGGCCAGGACTCCTGTGCTGACGAAAACAGGGGCTGAAATGGAAGCCGGGCAGGATGAGAGGGGCCAGGCCTTGTTCAAGCTCTGCAGGCACTGGGAAAAATTCCCAGTGGAAGCAAGGAAGGGACAAACCACCTCTTTTATTCTCGTAAAGCTGGAGAGGAGCAAAGCAGGCAACACTTGGGCTCTGTGTGCAGGATGCGGCAGCACTGGGGAATGTCCGGTGGAAGACGGGGAAGAGGATCAGGCCAAGTGACGGAGAAACCCGTGGCAGCTCTGGGATCTGCCCCTGGATTCCCTCATGGACCTTAATTTTAACTCCAGGCAACGTGAATCACTGTGAATTAGGAAGTGTTTTATTTTCCAAGCCGGAATCCCGGCAGCTGTTCTGGTAAAGCCACAAGTGAGTAAGAGCAGCCTTGAAATCACCTTTCCCTGGCGGATGCAGGCTGTCCCTATGGGATGCTCTTCCCAAATGGTCCCAGAGTGGTCACCTTCCCTGGAGCACCTGCCAGACACTTGCTGTTGAACTGGAATATTTGGATAAGGCAGATTCCCTTTGGGATAAAAAAAGGGATGATTTGAGGGGCCCTTCCTGGCACCAAACTCCCAGGCAGCTCCTGCTTTTCCTGGTGATGGGGGTTTTGTCACTGTGACTTCTAGGAAGGGATTTACCCCATTTTCAGCCTCCCGTGGATGCACCAGGGGGCTTTTTGGAGTCATGTGGATGCTCAAAGTTCTTTGGTTTTATTTAAGGTTACTCAGAGCCCTCTCTGCTCTTCTGTGAGGCTGGAAGGGAGCACAGAGCTGGGCAAGCAAAACAACCCCAGGTGAAACCCAGCCACAGCTGGGCCCAGGTGTGGAAACTTCCAGAGTGAGAAAAGGCTGAGAAGGTCCCCAAAGGCTGCGAGTCGTAGAGCACAGATCCTCCTTCCACGGCATTTTCCTCTCCTGATGGACCAACCCTGCTCCCAGTGCTGCTCCGACAGCTCCAGGTGACCAGAAGCCACCGTGTCTTTCCAGATGCATTTCTCCTTTCAAAACATGATTTCAAAAATCGCTTGGGTGCAGCCAGGAATGCAGCACCTGGTGACCCGGCCGGCTGTCTCTACTGGCTGGTTCACTTTCACAGCCCACAGCAGCTCCTCGGGCCGAGGTCCATGCAAATGCCACCGCCTGGGGAGGAGCCAGAGAGGGCTCAGGCTTTCCTTCGGGAGAGGGCAGGGGAGGAAGCCTTGTTAGACAAGTTTAAAAATATAAAGGGTTCAAACGGGCATGAATAAATCTGAAACCAGCACCTGATCCGAGGCAGGCACCCACGTGTCGGTGCAAGTCAGAACTGGAGCAGCCGGGCCCAGGAGAGGCTCCCGAGGATGTTCCAACCCCTCAAAAGGGCTCCAAACCCCACGGCAGGCGAGGGCTGGGCAGTGCTGGGACCGCAGGGACAGCCAGGAGAGACAGAAGGAGCTGCTGGGATTGAGGGAAGCAAGCCCAGGGTTCAGGATGGTGGGCTGAACCCACCACTGCTGCAAAGGTTTCTAGGATGCATCTGGTTCCATCCCAAACCTGAGAGTGAAGGGCCTCTGAAATGAGCAAGAACACGGCCCAGACTGTGGCTCCTCTTCCAGCGGGGGTGCCTGGCCCATCCTCAGGTCACTTGACATCTCCCTGCTCTTAGAAACGAGGTTTCAGATTCCCCCAAAACACTTCCAGAGCTCCTGAACAGCATCTGCAGCAGCTCAGTCTGGTGCTCCCACCTCCCCCGTGTCCCTCAGACGCTCTGGATGGTTTGTGGCACTCCAGGCACAGAAACTGTGCTTTGCAGAACCGGCCCCTCCAACCAAACAGGGAACCAAAGAGCCCCTGCCAGCACCACCCGCTCAAGTCGGTGTTTAAATGCCCCAAGCTGGTTCTCCCTGGGCCAGTCCCTTCCATCCCCAAACCACCAGGAAGGATCCAAACCACGGAAGCACCGATGTCCCCCGGGAGGATTGACGGGACGCGGAGCAGAGGGAAGAAGCGGAGCGAAGGGAAAAGCCCCACAAACCAGGGGCTCTTTGTGCCACCCGCAGTCCAAAGGCCACCTGAGCCTGGCGGGGGGAGAGAGACGCTGTTTCCCTGCAGGGAGGGCTCCTTTCCAAGGGGTGGGATGGAGGCTGGGGCTCCCTGGAGGGGGATTTATCTGCCCCCAAAGCCCCAGCTGCCGGCACGCCGCGGGCTGTGCCGAGGGAAACTGTGGTTCAACCAAAACACAGCGAAAATACCAACAAGGCGAGTCCCCAGGCCCAGCCCAGGAGTGGGGACGGGCAAGCTGCAGCCTGAAGCCTCTGCACTCTGCACAAGGAGGAAAACAGAGCCGAGCTTGGGTTCTGCCAGCCCAGATGGGGCTTTAATTATATCTAATTTCTGCACCAGGGCATTTCCCTGCAGATTTCCCTACCCTCCCTGTGGACTAAATGTATTTAAAGTACAGTATATATTATATATATACTTTATATATAGAGAGAGTTTTTATATATATATATGGTTTTTCATTTTGTGGGGAAGGACTTCAGCTCGTGTCTGTATTTAACATCACCACTTAGAACTAAAACAAAAAAGTGGGACTTTCTCCTTTACTAAAGGTCTTTATTCTTTACCCCTAAAAAAATGAACCTAAATCCAAACTGCATTGACTTAAGCACAAGGCTCCTGCCAGGTGGGAATCTGCCCATTCCAGGTGGGAATCTGCCCATTCCTGGCACCAGGAACCCACAGACGCAGGCACAGGGGAGAGGACTGGGCTCGGGTTTGTTGTGGGTGTACGAAACTCCAAGAGAAACTCATTTACAGCATTTCCAGTCTGCAGAAGCCTCTGTCCAGAGCACTGCTAATTCTAATTAAAATGTGCAAATGAAAGATACGCTTTCCTGTCATGGATAAGTAATGATGCTTCCTCACCTTTATTCCCAAGGTTTCTCAGGGCATGTGGGAGCAGCAGGACGCCGTCCCTGGAGGGCAGCACTGACACTGCACTGACCGAAAGCACTTCCCCATAAAAAGTCCTAAAACTTCATCGAAATTCAAGATTTTATTTCAAAAACAGTCATGAACTTAATAAATTACACAATAATTTTCCTCATTATAAATTCTCCATAAAATATATTTTACAGTTTTTAAAGAAAAACATGGAAAAAAAAATCTTTCCCAAGTGCTGGAAAGTGTCTTGACTTCGTGTCACGCTGGTGAACGACCCCCCAGCTGCTACAACAACTTGATTTATTTTCTCAAAACAAAGACCTCAGACAACAAAAATCAAAGAGAACACAGAGCTCGAGGACTACCAGTGTCACCCAACAGCGAGGATAAGCACCATGAGAGGGATTTCAGGTACCCCCAACCTATAAAGTGGCAATCAGTGCAAAGAAACACTTTGGGAGTCAAAAACCCCAAAACTTCCCTGTGCCATTCCCTCATTTCTGCACTGCAGGCAGTGGAACCCTGCAGAGGGGAATCAGGAGGTTCACAAAGCACCTCAGAGGGAGCACTGCTATTCTATAGGAGGTTCATAACCTGGTTATGACTTCTGGGTCAAGAGAAGGGGACGCTCACCCCTTTATTTTTAAAAAGCTCTCAAGTTTAACATGAATTATAAACCTCCTTCAAACTTTACTCATCCAGTGACCCTGCTGAGATGTGAGAACCGGGAGGCAGAGTTGGCACAGAAGTGAAGTGTGTTTGTCTGAGGATCACTCCCTAAAACAATGAAGTGAAAGAAAATAACAAGAATTATAAACTAAGGCCAGCTGGGTGATGGCCACCAGCTCACACAGCACCAGGTAAGAACCACCTGTGGCCTGTAAAGCCTCAGCAGCTGGGTGGAATCAGAATCCTTTGCTTTTGGAAAAACAAAAAATCGTCTTTTGTTTATTCACACTCGAAGAAAAAACACTGAGTGCCCAGAACAGCTCCCCCAGCACCAAGAGGGAACAGTATCCAAAGAGCAAATTATACACGGAAATACTCACAGCCATTTCCAAGTAAGATTTATGTGGGGGAAAAAAAATTAAACTGAATTATACAGAAAACTGGCCTTTCCTGCAGCTTTAAAAGCAATTTTAACTCTGCTTTTTCCAAAAGGTCAAACTGGAAAGGTCAGTCCTGCACCCAAAAGAACAAAGTGTTGTGCTGGTACAAAGAGCTTCTGTCAGCCCTGCAGTGTCAGGTGGCCTCAGTGAAACCTCTCCTAGCCTCAATCTGCTCTGTGCAACGAGAGCTGGGGATAAGCAGCTTCCAACTGCTCCAAAGCTCCCCATCCTCCCATCTGTGCTTTTAAATAAAGATCACTTCTTTAAAAGGAGGAGAAATTAAAAAAAAAAAAAAAATCAACCCAGGCTGCCGCCTTTCACATACCTGTCACTGAGCTTTCTCCGGGCTCTGACACCAGGTGTGAGCCACGGGACAGAGCCACCTCCGTCCCCTCATCCCCACTGGATATGGGGCTGTGCCAGAGAGGAAAAGGCCATGGCCAGGATCATCAGCTGGATCCAGTTAGTGGGAAAACTGTGCTGCCACCACATTTTGAAGGATTTGAAGAATATCCTGCCGGATTCCCTCATCCATGTTTCCATCAGCTGAGGGCACAGAACTCTGCTGTGATAAATCCTCAAGGAGCTATGGGATTATGGACACCAGAGCAGAGAGCATGCTGAGAAAAGGTAGATTAACTGATTAATAAAAGCAAAATCAAATGATCAATGACCCAGCTCCATGCCAGCACCTGACTGTACATTTTTAATTTGACTCCCTCGGTGATGAGCTCATTAAGCTCTAAGTGCTAAGATCAGCCACGTTAGCACTTCAAAAGCAGCTGATCCCCTTGCATTGCTTTTTTTGTTTACAAAGTCAAGTCTTTGAAATTAGATAACAAAAATAAATAATAAAGTCATTCAGGCCTGGGGAAGAAGGAGTGTTTCTCACCCCCCTTCTTCACCCAGTTTTCTAGCAGACCCCAATCATCCAGACCCACAGCAAATAATTTAAGTGCCACACACTCGCAGTCACTCATATACATAAATATGTACACAGACTACATTACAAAGCCTCAAGATTTGCACTGCCAGCAGGCAAATCTCTTTTTTTTTTTTCCATGAGAGTTCCTAATACTGACATAGGAAACTGGAATGTACGGGACACTCCATGACAGAGTGCTGGAAATCAAGTAGTGTCGGCTCCTGCAACATCCCCCTGCCAGTGCACACCAAGGAACACCCTCACGTCTCACTCTGGGATTTTACACGGCGGCCAACTCAACATTCCTGTCGGGGAAACTCCAGTTAGGTGAAAACTACCCCCTGCAGGTGAGCTCAGGCTCTGCCTGCCAGGCAGCTGCCACCGAGCCCCTTCACGTGTCCCAGCTGCTGTCCTTGAAGGCGATGTTGACCAGTCTCAGCTCCAGCTCGAAGGCGTCGGGCCGGTCCTGCGGGTTGGCCGCCAGCATCTCCTTGATCAGCTGCTTCATCCGAGCGTTCATGGACTTCTTCTTCACGGGGATGAGCAGCTCCATCTTGGGGTTCTCCAGCAGCGCCTCGCCCACGGGCACGATGGCCGTGCCCTGCTTCACGTAACTGCCCAGCAGCTCCTTCTTGGTCTCGGTGTCTATGAAGGTGATCCTCTCCAGCATGGCCCAGATGATGATGCCCAGGGCGAAGATGTCTGCCTTGGCCGTGTAGTGTCCCTCCCACACCTCGGGGGCCATGTAGAAGTCGGTGCCACAGGCAGTGGACAGGAAACATTTATTGACATTGACCGGCTCCTCGGGGTTCTGCCCCGAGGCCGAGCACACCTTGCTCAGCCCAAAATCCGCCACTTTCAGGGTGGGCTCCGGGTCACTGGCGTCCACCCTGCTCTGGGAGATGAGGATGTTGTCGGGCTTGAGGTCCCGATGGATGATCTGGTTTTTGTGCAGGAAGGCCAGGGCGCTGCTGAGCTGCAGCATGAAGCTGGTGTTGGTCTTGCGGTTGGGCTTTCGGGACAGCAGGTACTCGTTCATGTCTCCTCCATCACAGAAATCCATCACAAACCACAGGTAATAAGCACTTTTGGGGTCAAAGGCTATTTCTCCTTTTAATGAGGTTTCTACAAGCTGCAACGAGGAAAAGAAATGTCGTAACTACCTGACGATCATGAGAACGAAAGGATATGATGGAAAAACGCATGAAATCAGGATCTTCATGGAGAGGGGAAATTTGGGTTAGTTATACAGAAGAAATTCTTCCCTGTGGGGCTGGTGAGGCTGCCCAGAAAAGCTGTGGCTGCCCCATCCCTGGAAGTGTCCGAGGCCAGGTCGGAGCAGCCTGGGATAGTGGAAGGTGTCCCTGCCCACGGGAATGAGATGGGGTTTCAGATCCCTTCCAACCCAGACCATTCTAGGATTGTTTGATCCTCCCCTCAACAATCCAGAGAGCAAGATATTGCAACGGGGAAAAGAAAACATGATGCAAATGTTTTTATGTAAAAGAAAAAAAAAAATCACAATATATTTGCCAGCCTCCTTATCTTCACTCGTGTGGAGCGTATCAACTCAGGCTCCTGCCCAGAAGCAGAGCTCGTCCCTGATAACAGAATTTTTAAAGATACCCAGTGGCCATTGCCCTCCCATCTGTCCCAGCTGGACAGTGTCCCACCCTGACAAAGCCTGTCCCACCCACTTTGCCAACAGCTTTTCGGGATAAACAAAGTCTCACAAGTAACTGCACGCAGCTGTATTTATCCATGAGAGATTTTTAAAGCCTGTTCTCCATTCCTGACACATTAATGAATTCCAGCAAGTTAACACAGGACCCCTGAACTCAGGAGAACACTGATCTACGGGCACAGCTGAGCACGGAACACCCTTCCCACCAGCATTATCCACATGGTATTTTCAGGAACACAAGTTGAACAGCCAGTTCTTACAGCTGCTTCACACAGAAAGCCGAGTAAAACCTGAAATCACTTTTACTAATCCTGTTTACACAACTGCATTTGTCTCTTTAGCTCCTCTGAGGTGGCTCTGCAAGGAAAGTCCTGCAATTATTTCTGTTAGTAGTAAACCAATGGATACTAAATCAAACTGGCTTTCAAAAATTATGAGGTGTGTTAATATTTAGGGAGGCATTTTGAAGTGCTTTTAAAAAGTGACCTTTTCAAGAAAAGAAACGGTAGTAATTTCCAGCTATCTTCCCAAAGCAATTTAAACAGTAAAACTATTTTAGAGCTGAAAAATGTCTTATTTAGGGTTTGTAGTCAGGAACGGTGAGATTAAGGTATCTCAGGAGAGCAGGGAGTCTCCTCTGCCAAGAGGGCACCAACACAGCTCTGCCCTCCACAGTCACAGGAGCTGCACTTGCAGATGCTGTGAGTTAAGACAACAAAATCCACCACCCACAATCTGTGCCAGTGGCAAAGCACCAGCAGACAAAGCTAATTCAGGACTCAAACTCTACAGATTTGGTTCAGCTGGCACTAAGAATCTGCCCCGGGAGAGGGTGACACCCCTTCCTCAGCCTCCTCACACACAGCAGCAGCTCAGCTCTGTAACATCAGCTGGGGGAGGAGAGGCCAAGCCAAGGGGGGTCTGACTGTCCTTAGTTCAGCCCAGGCTACCACAAAGTGACCCCGCCAGTCGGCTCAGCTCTGCCCTTTGCTCTTCCCTCTGGAGCAGCCAAACAATCCGTGGTGTCTGCACCTGGCAGGGGCCAGAGCCCTGTGCCAGCTGCTCTCCAGCACCACCATCCAAACCAGTGCTGGGGGTGAGCTGGAAGCTCTTCCCCACCTTGCAGCTCCACCCTGGGGCTTTTGAAGCTCCTCCCTGCACATCTGCCCTCAAGCTGGAAGCGATTCCTGGCAGCTCCACTAAAACCAGGAAGGTAAGGCACTGACTTCTCCCCCATGAGCTGGCTGGTATTATTTTAGCCTAATCCCTGCATAAAAACAAGTCAGGAACAGCTCCCAAGCCACAGGGAGCTGGCAAAGCCAAGGATCCTGGTTCTCAGGCTCGGACAGCAGTCGGCACAACGGGATCTGCAGGGCTGTTCACCAACAAAAGGCCCGCACCAGACAGCAGGAATGACAATGAAAACTGAAATGATGAGAGCTGACTAGGGATAACACAGCAAACACTGAGCAGGCTGCTGGCTTTTTAAACCAGAAACACAAATTTCTCCCAGGGGGTGATTTATACTTGGGGCTGCTTCTCAGCAAGGGAATTAATTAGATTATCTTTCAACGTCTTTCCAGAGCTACTTATTCTTCAAAAATACACATCTTCTAACTTAAAGGACGCTTTCAGAGTGATATTTATTCCTATATTTATCATACCTTCACCACTCTCTGAAGAGATTAGTAGTTCTTTATTAGAAAAAGAAACAGCTCATGATGTGCTACCAACTGCTTCTTGTTTCTGAAAGAATTTTAAGTGTTGGCTTCCTACAAATCAAGACAGTGACTTCCTCTTCCAAGGACACCCAGGATGGAATTCCTCCAAGCTCTGTCCCAGGACAGGAGTGCTCTTTAACCTGCAGCAGGGCTGCTGCCAAGAACTCCACAGCCTGCACCTCCCCTGGGCTTCACCTTCCTTGGGGCTTCCTCAAATTATCAAAGCAGATTTGCATTAAATACAAATTCTGGAGTCTTTTAGAGCAGCACGACTTCGAACCCCAAGATCCAGGCGATTGTTCAGTTTTTTGTAAAGACCTCTATTAAATTCTGGGTGTCAGCAATGCAAACAATCCCCTCACCTAACTGAGCACAGCTCAAAACCACGACCTTGGCTGCCCCACCTCCTTCCCCCCAGCTCCACATCGTTACCGATTCCTTCCACCCCGTTCCCTCGGCTTCGTGTACCTGTAAATAAAGGGAGGAGCTGGAGCCATGGGACATCTTCTGCACCATGCCATCTTTCTGCAAGATGCACTCCTCCAGGTGAATGACGTTGGGGTGCTGGCTCTTGATACTGCTAAGGGCCCAGAACTCGCGCAGAGCCAGTTCCACGTTCTCCGGAGCGTGGCACCGGATCTTTTTCACGGCCACGCGGGCACAGGTCCTCCTGACGACCGCTTCGTACACCACACCATAACTGCCACGACCAACCTCCCGAATTAGATCGTACTTAGGCTGGCTACTCACCATCTTCAAGAGCAAAGGTTCTGGGGAAGGGGGAAAAACCCACAGAACTAAAACTTAGGCACAGGAACCAGGCTGTATTTTCCCCCCTAGGGGCTGGCGTGGCAGCGCTGGGCCTGCCCAGACCCCGCCATTAACGGGGGTTGAGTGCTAGAACATTCCAGAAGCTACTCCATAAACCTGCACCTGTTGCCACGGGCCAGGTGGAAGTGAAATTACATCTTTCCGTTAAGATTTCAAATACAGCCCAGCGTGTTCAAGGTGGCAACAATTCAAACCTAGACTGGTATCGTGCCGAGACAGGACTATCGAGAACGCTCCTGCTCCTCTCCCTCAGTGTCTTCCGTGAGCATCTGCAGGAATAACAGGAGGGTGTCATGCTCCCCATGCAGCCTGGAGAGCACAGGAGGTTCCAGTTGAAGCCCCTGGTTGGGCAGGGACAGATTTTAATTAACTGCCTTTTGTGGAGGTGACTGCAGGAGCAAACGTTTCTGTTATAATTAAGTTGTTTTACTCAGAGAAGAGACAGCACCAATCGCTCCCGATTTACTTTCTGAGGTGACCGATTTTTCACCAAGTCTCCTCCGCATGAGGAATCTACAGCTATGAAAGGTTAAAAAGGATAACTAATTGCAGAAGTTTGCACCCAGCATCTAACTTTCACTTTTGCTCAACAGAGCAAGGACAAAAGTTAAGTTATTGCTCTGAAAGTAAAACAAGAGAGAGAGAGAGAGACACACACACACACAAAAAAAAAAAAAGAAAAAAAAGGCCACCAAACCCTGCTGCAGATTTACGACCCTCCCTGCACGCTGCCCTACAAGATTACAAACCAAACACCAGCACCACCTTCACACAACCAAACCAAAACGGGACACTGACTAGAGACAGGAATAAATTAAAAAAAAAGAAAAAAAAAAAAAAGCCTGGCTAGCTAAGGATCACTGGTCAAACAGAATGAAATGCAAAACCAAAAGTAAATAAATAAATAATTAAAATCACACTGATAGATCAGCACTACAATAGCTTTAAGACAGCCAGTGATAAAGGTAATTCTCTTTATGTCAGTAAACCAGGCAATAAGGACCACACTGAAACGGCCTGTTATTAGTAGGAAGCTTTCAAGTATTTCCACTGCTTTAGGCAATTTTTTTTTTAAGGGAAAAAAGAAAAAAAAAGAAAAAGAGAGAGAAAAAAGGTATCATCAGTCTCAGGCAATGCTACAGAGATATTTTAACCTTTCAGCAAAGCTGTGGGATGCACATTTGCAGCAAGGTTTTGAACCAAGATGTGACGTGTGTGAGAAACGCGTTAGCAGGAGAATCCACTCACGGGATGGGCCGCGGCTGCACCTGTAGCAGGGCTGCAGCTTCAGACCAGAGCCTGAACATTGAGATCCGACGGGCCAGCAAGGGCAGGATGTGTAATTTCACCGGCGGCCAAATAACTCCGGGGGAAAACACTGCGCTGCGTTACTCAAACACGGGCACACCGGGTTCCAAGCGGGCACGAAACGCCCCCGCGGGTCGGGAGCCGGCTGTGACCGCGGCCCTGTCACCGCGCCGAGCTCCGGGGCTGCCCCCGGCCCTGCTGCGGCCCGCGGTGCTGCCCGAGCGCAGCGGGAGCCCCGGGGCCGGGCCCAGCCCAGCAG
>VZTD01002227.1:40572-54066 GCA_013397725.1 Rhagologus leucostigma
GCGGCAATTATGGAATAATATAAATAAATTAATAATATAGATAATACAGATAATATAAATGCCCCCCTCCTGCTCGGGGCGGCCGCACCGGGCCCCCACCTGCGGTCGTGAAGGGAAGCACCGGCGTACCGCTCGCCCCAGTGGGGAGGACGATGCCGGCCCGCTGGGCCCTGTCCGCCGCAGTGGGTACCGGGCCTCCCCAACCTGCAGCGCCGATCCCGCCCCGCTACAACCCCCCCCGGGGGCCGGGGAGGATGTGGGGCCGCCCCTGGCCCGAGACAAGCCGCCTTACCTCAGCGCCGCCGCCGCCGCCGCCCGGCCGCCATCTTAGGGCTGCGCACCGCCCGCCCGCCTCCCTCAGCCTCGGCCACGCCCACCCCACCACGCCCACCGCGTGGCCACGCCTGCTCCGGGCGCAGCGCCCTGTGATTGGTCAGCTGAGGCGGCGGGGCGGGGCGAGAGCGGTGGGCGTTTAATGACATTAATTAATCAATTAATTAATTACTTAAATTTCTGTTTATTAATTGGGAAGGAATTGTTCCCTGCGAGGGTGAGGAGGCCGTGGTACAGGGTGCCCAGAGAAGCTGTGGCTGCCCCTGGATCCCTGGAAGTGTCCACGGCCATGTCGGAGCAGCCTGGGATAGTGGAAGGTGGAGTGGGATGAGCTCTGAGGTCCTTCTGAAACAAACAATTCCGTGGCTCTACGATTTGTTGCTTGGCGTCCAGAAAAAATCACTACAGCCCCTTGCACCTTAGGTTGTGCTCTGGCTTTGTGCGACAGCGACACAAGAGCTGTCGCTCCTCTCTGTTCCCTGCTCCGTGGCATGGCCCCCTTTCCTCCCCAGGCTGCAGGGCTGGAAGTGCCCCCCATGTCCAGGAGCTGGGGGGCACAGGGCTCCTGTCACAGGCCCTGCTGTCTCCTCAACCATTGCAAAGCTATCACAGGGGCATTTTGGGAGCAGCCAGGGCCACCCGCAGCTCAGAGCCCTGCGAAGACCAAGCAGAGGGAGATTCATTCCCTGGAGAGTGGGCTCGCCAGGGTTAATTGGGAAGGATCCCGGGGGTGATTAGTGCCCTGGGTCTTGCCTAAGCTGTCCCAAGCCAATTAGGGGCCAATGAGCCCCTTGTGGGTTCGGAAAGCTGCTTAGGGCATTACAACCCCTCCATTCCTGTGAATCCCCTTAACCGAGTCCAGAAGCAATTAGTTAATCAATGTCACCTCGGGCACGGCCAGGTTGTGTCTGGGTCCGGTCGCCGTCCGACCCCTGCGCTGCCCTCCCGGGTGCCCAGCCAGCCCCGTTCCCCTGCCAGCGCCTCTCTGGCAGAGCCCCAAGTGCCGGAACGGGAACAATTTTGCAAGATGTGCTCGGCGGGCCCGGGCACGGTCACTTGCTCCGCACGTGAGCGAGGGCTGAAGGAGCCCCAAACAGCTGCGGGGTTGCCCCGGGGGGGAGGCCCGGGGAGAGGAGGGGGTCGGTGCACCCCGACACCGCGTGCCTGCGCGCCCAGGTGCCCATGGGTCACGCATCCGCGTTCCTGCGCACCTGTGCACCCGTGTATCCACGCACCCGTGCGTCCCTNCCCCCTCCCGCCCGCAGTCGCTGTGGTCACCGCCGCAGCCGCCACCCCGCCCCACCCTGTCCCCCCTGTCCTGACCCATCTGCGGCAAGGGTAGAGTCACCCTCCCTGTGCAGCTGCCCGTGCTGACAGCTCTGGCCGGCGCTGACCCTTGGCCAGCCAGCTGGGCAGCGTGTCCGGGGCTGTTTTCAGCGAGGGCTGTGCTCACCCTCTGCCCCTCGAGCCGTTTCTGGGTCACGTTTTGAACCCCGGCAGCGGAGCCAGCTGGGTCATGCCCGTGACAGCGGTGTGGGGAACAGCCTGAGCAGCCCCCGCTGGGTCTGGGGACACAGAGGAGCCCCCCAGCCCCTGCCTGGGGAGGGGGCACCCTGCTGCATGTGCCAGGCATGGGGGCTGCGTCTCCCCAGAGCTGCCTCTCCCCTCCAAGCACACAGGGAGCCACTGGCGAGATGTGTTTGCACCCCAGAACTGGTCATGTTTTGGGTGGGGAAAAGGACAAACTCTGTATAAGCCGCCACCTGCTGCAGCTGGCCCAGCTCTGCCTGATTTCTGGAACCATCACAACGTCCTAATGACCACGGTGCTGGCATTTGCCCCTCCTTGCCCCCACTCCGATGCTGTTTTGGGGTGCAGCCCCAGGCTGTGCTGCTCCCAGGGTGTGCAGCCATCTGGCCACGGGGCAGCGCGTGGCCCTGTTTACCCCGCGGCCGCGGTTTAGGCATGTCCACGGCACGGGCGGGCAGGGCCTCCTGGACAGCCTGTGCCCGTCTTGTTTACCGGCCCTTCCCGGTGGTTCACCGCCGTGTGACAGGTGCTGTCCCCGACACCCGACACCGCGTCCGGCGGGATCCGCATGACCAGCGAGCCTTATAAATAGCGGGGCGAGGGGTGCCGGCGGCGAGAGCGGTGGTGAGAGGAGAGCACTGAGGAGCCCATGGATTTCCAAGCCGGCATCCTGCAGGATGGCAGCCCCATGGAGAGCCTGGAGAAGCAGCTCATCTGTCCCATCTGCCTGGAGATGTTCAGCAAGCCCGTGGTGATCCTGCCCTGCCAGCACAACCTTTGCCGCAAGTGCGCCAACGACGTCTTCCAGGTGAGGAGGGGTCCCCGCGCCCGTTCCGTGCCCGTGCCCGGGCTGGGGGGCACTGGGATGTTTGTGGCGATACCGATGGACCCTCTGATGTTCGTCTTCCCCTCCCAGGCTGCCAACCCGTACGGGCAGAGCCGGGCCAGTTTGATTTCGGGGGGCCGGTTCCGGTGCCCCTCGTGCCGCCACGAGGTGCTGCTGGACCGTCACGGCGTCTACGGGCTGCAGAGGAACCTGCTGGTGGAGAACATCATCGACATCTACAAGCAGGAGTGCTCCAGGTGGGCACGGGCAGCCGTGGCTGGTGGGGACAGGGGGATATGGGGACATGGGGACGCAGGGATGCCCCCCTCCCATGCCCCAGCACCATCACTGAGACCCCAAGAGATTGCTCCTGGGGGTCTTCCTGCTGGCTCAGTGACCCCCGATTCAAATCTTTTCCTCACTCAAATCTTCCTCCCTCGACCAAAATCTTCCTCCCCCGACTCCAAACTTCCTCCCTGGACCCAAATCTTCCTCCCGCAACCCAATTCTCCCCCCTGTCCAGAGCAGTCTGTGCCTCTGGCTGTCTCCGGGGGATGGTGGGTGCCTGGGGGGCGGCGGCAGCTGGGCACGTCCTGCTGCCCCCCGAACGCTCTCGCTGGAACGTTCCGTGCGAGATAAGAGGCGTGGGGAACAAATCCAGGCTCTGCTCGTGACAACAGGCACTGAGGCTGATAAGGGGCAGAGGGACAGTTTTGGGGGGGGCCCCAGCGGGTACAGGGATGGAGCTGGGTGGGGACGGAGGGGTCACAGGCTCTCGAGGCAGAGCAGTGGCCCCGGCCAGATTCCCTGAACCGCTGTAAATATTGTGTGAGAGCCATGGGGACGGGGACGATGGCACGTGGCAGGTGTCCGCGGCTGCTGGGGGGGCCGGGGGCCCAGCCCTGTCCCTGTTTCGGAGGGTTGGCTTGCCCCCACGTCCCTCCTTGCTGTGGATGGGATGGCTGAGCTGTAAGCCCCGTCTGGGACCCCCCGGAGGTTTCTGGGTGCCCCCACCTCGGTCACACGATGGGTGACAGTAAATCCAGGCAGCACAAGGCTAAAATTAGGCACTGGTGCAGCGCCTCTGGATTGCAACCCCCCCGGCCCCAGTGCCACGCGCTGCCTGCCCAGCGCCACGGTGGTTTAAACTGGGACACGCTGGGGTTTACAGAGGCACAGAGGTTGGTGGCTCCCCAGGGAGCAATTGTGGGGTTATGCCAGGGTCTGGCCTCTTTCCTGGGGACCTGATTTTGGGGTGACTGTGCAGCATCAGTGGGGGTGTCACCACGGTGGGGGTGACGCCGCAGTGGGGACACCGTGGTGGCGGGGGCGTCCCTGCAGCGGGGACATGGCCCTGGTGTGGATGTCACCGTGACGGGGAGGTCACCGTGGCCGTGCCGCCCTCTCCAGCAGGCCGCTGAAAAAGGGGGAGCACCCCATGTGCAAGGAGCACGAGGACGAGCGGATCAACATCTACTGCGTCACCTGCGAGGTCCCCACCTGCTCCATGTGCAAAGTGTTCGGCGCCCACAAGGACTGCGAGGTGGCCCCGCTGCAAACCGTCTTCCAGGGACAGAAGGTGCCGTGGGGGGGACCCGGGGGGGGCCGCGGGGCACACGGCTGGGCCGGGGCGATGTGCTGAGCTAGGACAGTCACAAATAACAGCGGGACTGGCTCACGGGGTATTAATAGCCCCCGGGTGACTTCGCCCCAGGAGACAGACTATATTTAGAGCAGCCGTGGCTGCTGAGGGGTGTGGGGGAGCAGAGCTGGGGACAAGCAATGCCCAGCCCGTCCCCGTGTTGGGATGGAAGAAGTTCTCATCTCCACAGGAGTTAAAGCTTCTTCTATCTGTCCCTCACCAGACTGAGCTGAACAACTGCATCTCCATGCTCGTGGCGGGGAATGACCGGATCCAGACCATCATCTCCCAGCTGGAGGACTCCTGCCAGAGCACCGAGGTGAGGAAAGGGAGAAAAGGAGCCCCCCGAAAACCCGGGGGTGAAACCAAAGCCGGGGATGGCAGGGAGTGGGTTAGAGCCCATGGAGATGGGAAGCCCTTGGGAAGCTGCAGGTGCCGGAGGGACACGGAGGTGGCATCCCTTGTCCCTTGTCCCCGCAGGAGAACAGCGAGGCGGCCAAGCGGGAGCTCTGTGCTCGCTTTGACGCCCTGGCAGCGCTGCTGGAGGAGAAGAAGGCGGAGCTGCTGCAGCGCATCTCCCAGGAGCAGGCGGACAAGACCGCCTTCATCCAGAGCCTCATCGGCCAGTACAAGGAGCAGCTGGAGAAGTCGAGCCGGCTGGTGGAGACGGCCATCCAGGCAGCCGAGGAGACCGGGGGGGCCGCCTTCCTCATGGTGAGACCCCCAAACCTTCCCCCTCCCCGCTGGTGTCCCATGGGGTCACGCTGTTGGGGATGCCCTGGTGGCTGCTGTGGCTTCACTCACCTCCTTCTCCTTCTCCTTCTCCTTCTCCTTCTCCTTCTCCTTCTCCTTCTCCTTCTCCTTCTCCTTCTCCTTCTCCTTCTCCTTCTCCTTCTCCTCCTTCTCCTTCTTCTCCTCCTTCCCCTTCTCTCTCTCCACAGAATGCCAAGCAGCTCATCAAAATGTAAGTGCTCAGACTGGGGAAATCTCCAAGATCCAAGCCCCACGGGCAGGATTTGGAGAGTGGGGGGATGCCCTGACCCCCTGCCCTGGTGCCCCACGGACCCCCAGCTCAGCGAGGGGACAGGGACACACACATCCGTGCTCTCCCTGCCCAGGATCGTGGAGGCCTCCAAGGGTGGTTGCCTGGACAAGATCGAGCCAGGATATGAGAGCATGGACGCCTTCTCCGTGAGCCTGGACCACCTCACCGAGGCTGTCCACGCCTTGGACTTCGACCCTGGTAATTCAGCCCCCAACGCCCCTCTACCGACTCCCACCCACGTGGTGACACCCATTGCTTTTCCCGGTGGCTCCCGGTGACCTTTGGCCGCTTGTTTGCAGCAGAGGAAGATGAGGAATACTTTGATGGGGAGGAAGAAGAGGTGGAAGAGAACGCAGCGCCCGAGAGGACAGTGATGGGTAAGGGCTGAACCCACCTCCCCTCGACCCTCAAGCACCCGTGAGGGAGCTTTGGGGGCTTGGACCCTCCTTGATCACGCCATCCTCTCCCTCGGCAGCTTCCCTGTAGCCACAGCAACGGGAGAGTCGCCCCCGGGCACAGGATGTCCGGCGACGGATTTGGGATGGGGGGGACACACGGCAGGGACCGGCAGCCTGGCGAGCCGGCGCCTGCTCCAGCACAGGACTCTTTTCTATACGGGTGCAAATAGGACAATTCCGCACGTTTTATAATTCCCTTGTTTTGTATATAATTGCCACGGATTTGAAATTTGTGTATTTTGTAAAGAAAAACGGTGCTTTGGGTGGTTATTTCTTCCTCGCCTCTCGCTCTCGGCTTTCCAGCCCCGCCGTGGGCACCGGGGATGGGTTTGCCAGGCTGGTGCCATCCCCGATGTCCCTCCCAGCAGAAGGACGCCTCCGGTCCAGCTCTTAATTTCCAGCCTCATCAGCACCTCTGGCAGAGCTGGCAGCCGCCGCTGGCTGCCTGCCCGGGATGTAACAGGTCGTCACCCGGCAGGATTTATCTCCTGGGAATGGGATGCCCTGTCCAGAGCTCGCCCGGGGTTGGAGGTGCGGCACAGGGGGGGCTGAGGATGCTCCAGGCTGGGCCAGTCCCCGAAATGGGGATGGTCTTGGCCTCGAGCTGCTGGTTTGCTGCTGACTGAGCTCAGAAATACACCTCGGATGCAAAAATACACCATAAATGCAAAAAATACATCCTCAGTGCAAAAGTACCGCATAAACGCTTTTCTCCTGCAAAAACACAAGTCCAGCTCAGCGGGGGCCAAGGGGAAACTGAGGCAGCACCCAGAGCTGAGCCACAAGTGCAATTAGCGCCAGGGTAATTAACGCTGCTCACCCGGGGCGGGGGGCAGGAGTCCCTGCTGTGGAGGGGGGTCGGGCTCCGGGCTTGTCCATCACACGGCTGCATCTAAACTGGGGGGTTCCGAGGGCTCCCCAAAGCGGGGAGGGGGGGTCACCGTGTGCCTCTGGAGGGGACACGGGGACGTTCCATCCCCCTCTGCCGCGGGGGCTGCACCCATGGCCGGGTGTGCAGCTCCTGGGGACGCTCTGGGGGGGTCCCAGAGCAATCCCCCCCCACCAGCCGTCCCCCCGGGTGGCGGGTGAGGGGGCGCAGCCCGGGGCAGGCTCCGCGGGCGCTTTGCAGCCGGCTTGACCGTCCCTCCTCCAGCCGGGATTTGCACACGAATCCCGGCTCTTCACACGAGCCGAGGCCACCGGCTGCCACCAGCGCCGGCCACACGCCGGGGTCACCCACGCCGACCCTCCCCGAGGAGGAGGAGGAGGAGGAGGATGGCAGCCGGCGACGAGAAACGGCACCTCCTGAGCGACGGCACGGGAGGGTACGGGGGTGCCCGGGGAGGGGGGGAATGTCGCGTCCCCTCTTTGCCGTGGGGCTCCCGAGTGGGGTCTGGCCGGGGAAGGGGCTGGGGGGAGCATTCAGGGTCCAACCCGCCCCCCGAAGTCCTCCCAGCCGCAACCACCGCTTCGCCCCGCAGGTCCTATGTGGGGGCCGCGCAAAAGGACGGGCACAACTCGGTGCAGGGACAGGCGCCCGCCCTGGAGCTGGGGACACGGCGTGGCCAGCACTGCCACACGCGGGGGGCCGACGGCCACCCCGGCCAGCAGCAGCGGGCGCGCAGGAAGCTCTACCTGGCCGCTGGCATCTGCCTCTTCTTCATGGTGGGAGAAGCCGTGGGTGAGTGCTGGGTGCGGGGCCCAGTGGGGTGATCCCCGCGGGGTCACCCCGAGAGGCTGCCCAGAGCCCCTCTTGCTGTGATTCGCTGCTGTGGGTGCGGGCAGAGCCCCCTGTTTGCTTTCTGTGGGTCAAAACACGCAGTAGGACCCCACCGTGGCACGAGGTGGGCTGATCTGTGCCCAGCTCGGGACAGGACCCCTGCCGTGTCCCCCCGATGTCCCCCCGATGTCCTGTGTCCGCAGGCGGGTACCTGGCGCACAGCCTGGCCATCCTGACGGACGCTGCCCACCTCCTGACGGACTTTGCCAGCATCATGATCAGCCTCTCTGCACTCTGGGTGTCCTCACGCCCCCCCACCAAAACCATGAACTTCGGGTGGCACCGGGCAGGTAACGCGGTGGCACCACGCCGGGGATGCCATCGGAGCACCCTCCCCATGGGGACCAGGTGCTCCGGGGCGCCCTGAGGGGCCTGGGGAGCCCTGGCAAAGTCCTGGCACCATGAGCCGGGCAAGGCAGAGGCGCTGCCAGCCCTGTGCAAGGAGCATCCCTGGGGATGAGTGCCAGGTGCCCCCGCTGTGCCCCAGCACCGCCGGGGAGCCGGGAATGGCGCTCGGAATGGCCCGGCAGTGAGGCAGCAATGTGGGGTGGGGTTTCTCCGCAGAGATCCTGGGGGCCCTGCTCTCCGTGCTCTCCATCTGGGTGGTCACAGGGGTCCTGGTCTACCTGGGGGCCCAGCGCCTGCTCTCGGGGGACTACGACATCGAGGGCGGGGTCATGCTCATCACCTCCGCCTGCGCCGTGGCCGTCAACATCGTGTACGTACGGCCACACGGCTCTTGCCCTCCCAGGGTGTCCCCTCCCTGAGCCCGGTGGCCCCTGCGGTGTCACCAGTGCCCTGCCCGCAGGATGGGGGTGGCTCTGCACCAGACGGGGCACGGGCACAGCCACGGGGCAGCCGGCGAGCAGCCCAACGCCAGCGTCCGCGCCGCCTTCGTCCACGTCGTGGGGGACCTGCTGCAGAGCGTCGGCGTCCTCATCGCCTCCTACATCATCTTCTTCAAGGTCTGGGTGGTCCTGCGGGCAAAGGGGGTGCTGGGGACATGGGGACAGCAGCTCCGGACAGCCATGGCCAGGCACAGGGAGAGACAGAGAGGACTGTGCCCACCCTGCTGGTCCCGATGGCATTTGGGGTGAAGTGATGGTGCTGGAGGGGCCTCACCCCCTTCATCCCCTCCAGCCCGAGTACAAGTACGTGGATCCCATCTGCACCTTCCTCTTCTCTGCACTGGTGCTGGGGACGACGCTGACCATCCTCCGCGACGTCCTCCTCGTCCTCATGGAGGGTAGGGACCCACCGGGGTTGGGAAACGGGCCGCGGGGTCACCCACGGGTGGCGTGGTCCCCTTCCCTGCAGCTCCCGCGGCTCTGCCTCCGCAGGGACCCCCAAAGGGATGGATTTCAACGCGGTGCGGGAGACGCTGCTGGCGGTGCGGGGCGTGGAGGCCGTGCACAGCCTCCACATCTGGGCGCTGACGGCGGCGCAGCCGCTGCTCTCGGTGCACATCGCCATCAGTGAGTGTCACAGCGTCGGGCGGGGAGGGTCGGGGTTCCCCCGCACCCCGACATCCCCGGGTTTCCTCCTCGCAGACGCGGCTGCCAGCGCGCAGGAGGTGCTGGAGGAGGCCAGCTCCCGGCTGCAGGGCGCCTTCCGCTTCCACACCACCACGATCCAGGTGGAGAGCTACTCCGAGGAGATGAGGGACTGCCGGGAATGCCAGCCCCCCCGCGACTGACTCCCGCCCTGGCGTCCTGGGGGAACTTTTTATGTGTGGAAAATAAAGCAGAGCACACGGGGGTGTGTGGGGGGATGTTGGGTCTGGGTGTTATCTCCTTTATCTGCAGGAGCCAAGGACAGACCCAGGGCTGTGGCAGCCTGAGAGCAGCTGTTGGAGGCCAACCACTTAATATTCCCTATTTCTATTCAGCTGGGAGGAAAGGCAGCTGAAACACCCCTTTTCCCTTCTCCGGGGAGTGCTGCGAGGCAGTGGGGTGCTGGGCTGCCCAGGGACTGCAGGGGACCCAGCTGGAGAGAGGGAGGGAGGTCACACACACCTCTTATCACTCCTCTGTTTGCTCTCGGGAAGGTGAAGGACTCGCCCTCCCCGCAGGGCTGGGGGGGCTGCCCGGGTAATTCCCAGAGTGCCGATGGCAGAAGTGTTGGAGCACCCAAAAGCTGGTGCTCCCAGTGCTCCCAGTGCTCCCAGTGCTCCCAGTGCTCCCAGTGCTCCCAGTGCTCCCCCACGTCCCACAGCCACCATCCGGATCCTACCTCTCCACCCTCCTTTATTGCACTGGTAAAACCCAAAAACGAGTAAAACCCCGTCAGCAGCGGCCGCCTGCTCCCGCAGGGCTCCGCGCCCCCGGATCAGGCACCCAGAGCCGGCCCCGGCCCCGGCAGCCCTCACGGCTTCTCCAAGCTTGGGTATTTCTTGCGCAGGACGGAGACCTGGTCCTTGAAGAGGACGGGGTCGAGGCGCAGCTGGGAGGACACCAGGGGCATGTAGCCAAACCAGTCGGCCAACTGGTTGAGGCAGCCCTGCCGCTGGGAGAAACGCCGGCTGCCGGCCGTGCCCTTCAGCTTGGCAGGAGCAGAGTGCGGGGCTGGGGGGCTCCGCTGCCCGGGCGGGGGGGTCCCCGCAGCCCCATCCCTGCACTCCGCCTGCTGGGCCGCCGCCTCCTTGTGCTGCTTCCGCTGGGTCACCTTGATGGGCGGCAGCTTGGTGACGGCGGCCACCAGGACGTTCATCAGGATGTCCTCGCAGGCGGCCAGCCCGTCCACCAGCTCCCGCAGCCCCGCGGGCAGGTACTCGGTGAAGAGGCTGTGGTAGTACCTGGGGGGAGAGCGGGGTGAGGGGCAGGATGTGACCGAGCCCCCCCGGCCCCACCAGCCCCGCCCCGGCCGGGTACCGGTGGTAGAAGGCGGCGGCCGTGAGGACGATGGAGAGCTCGTTGGTCCATCTGGAGGTGAAGCCCCAGCGCCCCTGCTCGGGGTCCCAGAAGTGGCTCTGCGTGGGGAAGCCCACGATGCGCTCGGGGAAGCTGCGCCACACCGAGAAGGCAAAGTCCACCTGGCACAGGATGGGCACGGTGTCACCCGCTGTGGTGTCACCCACTGTGGTGTCACCCGCTGCGGTGTCACCCACTAGTGTCACCCACTGCAGTGTCACCCACTGCGGTGTCACCCACCCGCCGCGGGGACCTGCGGGAGGGGATCACCGCTGCCCCTGGAGGATGCGCGGACATGGGCACAGCCCTGTGCTGACCATCCGAGGGGCCCGGGAGCATGGCCTCACCTCGCTGGTGGACAGGCTGGTGTCCTCGTCCAGGCTCAGCACCGCGTCCGTCTGGATGGCCTCGAAGGGCAAGAAGCGGTCGCTGAGCTATGGAGGGAGGACAGACGGGTTGGGCTGTGCTGTGGGGTGGCTGCTCCGGCTCCCTGCCCGTGTCCCAGATCCCTGCCTGCATCCTGCCCCTCTCACCTGCCTCCTGCCCTGGATGACGGTCAGAGGCACCGTGGTCTGGGGCCATTTCCCGCTCGGGGGTGGCGGCTTCTCGCAGCTCCACAGCACCACGATCTGCAAGGGGGACGACAGGTGTGGCCGGAGGGGTTTGGTGGGTTCCCTGCTGCAGTCCCGACCATCCCAAAACCATCTCATGGCGGTTTGGACCAGGATAAACCCCCAGGTGGTCCCACCTCCACCCCGAAGCGCTGGGGAGGCAGCTCTGCCCACCCAAAGGTGACACCACCAGCCACCTCCTCTCACCCCTGAACCCATCCATCCCCTTCCCGATCCACAGGGCCCGGCCCCATTCATCCCGCCGGATCCCCGGGAGCTGCCCGGAGCGATGCGGGACTCAGCTCCTCCCACCTGGGCGCAGTACTGGGATGCAGAGACGGCTTGGATGAGCCTGAGCATGGGCTGGGACAGGGACCCGGCTTGCGAGACCGCCCGGATGAAAGCCGTGAACTTCTTGGAGGGGCTGTAGCCTGAAAAAAGGGTGGGAAAGGACAGGTGTTGCGGCATGCCCCGAGCTTGCCGCGCTCAGCCGGGGCAGGCAGGATCCTACCGCGCTGCAGGTAGTAGAAGGGAAAATCCCCGAGGTGGGTGGAGAAGTCAGGCAGGACCAGGAGCCCCCCGGGCAGCGCGTTCCAGACGAAGCGGGAGCGGGAGCGGTGTGGAGACAGCCGGTCCTTGATGATCTGCCAGAGGCCCGAGTGATGCTCCCAGCACCCCGCCGGTGACCCTGGCAGCTGGGGAGGGGGGCTCGGGGTGCGGGGCTCACCTCCAGCGTGGTGTGCACGATCTTGTCCACGGAGGAGAAGTAGGCATCCCACAGGAGCTGGGTCTGCTGCTGGAAAGCCAGCACGCGCTCGGGGTGGATGCAGCGCACGGCGGAGGGGATCTGTGCCGGGGAGGAGCAGCGGGGTCCTCACTCAGCTTCCCCCAGCCGGGTTCCTTGCCTCTGCCACCTCCAACTATCCCAACCGTCCCAAGGGGCAGCCCCTGCCCGAGGATGCGGTGCCACCATCCCCCTGCGGTGCTGCGCCTCCTCTCCCTGGAGCAGGATCGGGGCCAGGATTCCCAAGGGTTTGCGTCCGGGAAGATGCTCCCCACCTTCCCCCCGAGGTGAACAGTGCCCCAAGGCTGCAGCTGGAATGGGACCCCCATGCCAGGCTGGATCTGCCCACATCCCCTCACTGCCAGGCCCAGCTGTGAGTGGTTCACCCCCAGGCTTGGCTGGGGGCTCCACCACCCCTGGCCTCAGGACTGGGGGTCTGGTCTGGTGGCCGGCGTGGGGCAGGATCTGGAGCGGTACCTGCAGCAGGAGCCTCTCGCTGCCCACGACAGCAGCTTTGCCCCAGTCGATGGCCTCGGCGAAGGGCAGCTCCCAGCCGTCACTCAGCAGCACCGGGATGCAGGCGGCCTGTGGAGGGACCCCACAGGCTGGGACAGAGCCCCCGGACCCCGGTGAGGGGGGTCCCCTGTCCCCCTGCCCACCCTGTACCTGCAGAGCCTCGAGGAAGCGGAAGGAGCCCAAGCGCCTGCCCCGGGGCACGATGCAGAAGGTGGAGTTGTGCAGCAGCTCCTGGTAGTCAGACCTGGGGCGGGAGATGGGGTCGGGGTCAGGCAAGGCCCCCTCCCCCCTGTGAGCATCCCGGGGGGTGCTGCTGGCACCCAGCAGGCGTGGAGCCAACCCAGGGCAGAGTTAGGACCGGTTTGGACTGATTTCGGCTCCGAACACCCCCGGTTTTGTGGGAGCGGAGATCTCCTGGGTGATGAAGGGATGTACCCGGGCACCCCTTAAAGAAGGGGGGTCAGGATAGGACCTCAGTGCCCTCCAAAGGCACGACCCAGCTCCTCCCACCCTCCAGCAACGACACCCCACCCAAGGCCACCACCCGAACCCCCGAGCCCGAAACTGCAGCGACTCCTTTGCCGTGCCCAGACTTGCTGGGCAGGACCAGCCCTGCCTGCTCTGGCAGCGTTCGGGGGGGGCAGTGGGTGCCGGCAGCGCGGCTCCCCCGGCCGGGCTCGCCCGTGGGGCTGTCAAAGCCCCTTCTGTGCCGTGGTGGGGAGAGGCTCGACCGCTGCCGGGTCCCTGCGGCCGCGCCGGAAAATCCAATATTGACTTTAGGTCGGGACAGACCCCGTCTGTTCCTGCCCGCGGGGAGGGGCAGCCGGTCCTGGATGGGCTGGGGGGGGACTCGCACGGTCCAGCCGGGTGGGTGGGAGGCCAAAAAGCGCCCTTGAAATGTGTTGGTCCCCAGGAGGAAGGGTCTCCCTGCGGTGGGAACGTGGCTGTGAATTGAGGGTGTCACCTCCGTGGGTGCTGCAGCACTCCGGGATGTGGGAAATCAACCCCAGGGCACAGTTTTACAATAAAATCCGCCTCTGGATGAACCTCCCCAGTGTCT
>VZTD01002227.1:60600-75560 GCA_013397725.1 Rhagologus leucostigma
TGCAGGGACGGCTCTGGGGGACGGGCGCTGGGAAGCGCTGGGATCTGCAGTCCGTCTGAGCGTACTGGGAGGTGTAGTCCGGGCTCCCAGCGCATACTGGGAGGTGTGGTCCCGGGCCGGGGACATGCTGGGAGTTGTGGTTCCGCAGCCCCGGGCGCTGCTGGAAGCTGTAGTTCGGCACTGGGGGGTGCAGGGTCCCGTCCCCCCGTGGGCTCGGGGGCTCCCGTGGGTGCCAGCCCCGCACTGACCCCTCTGCAGTGTCCGGCCTCCCCCAGCCCCCGGTGCCCCCGAGGCGGGACAGGGCCCTCAGCAGCGGGGCCGTGCGACAGCCCCACGATCCCACTCCCGGGAGAGGAACGGGGGGGGGTCTCATCGCTGAGGGGCTGTGCCCGTGGGAACTCGCGGAGAGGGGTGGAACTGGGAGTCACTGGGGTTGCTGGGGGCTGCCCGGGTTCTGGGCGATGGGAGAGGGGTGGGGGAAGGAGGAGGGAGCGAGTCGGGGTCCCTGGGGTGGGGGGCAGACGCTGACCCCGTGTCTCTGCCCAGGCTCGGCCGTGGCGGCATGGGGGGGATGCTGGCGCTGCCCCCGGGGCAGGGACCCCACCAGGTGGGCTGCACGGATGTCATGGTGGGCCACACGCGGCAGGTACGGAGATGGGGATGGGGACGGGGACAGGGTTGGGGACAGGGACAGGCTTCCGTGCAGAGCAGGGTGGCCGCAGCCAGCTGGTTTCGGACACGGCCACCACCCTCTGCGCTGTCCCCACTGTGTCCCCCTTCCCCTTCTCCCTCAGGGGCTCTTCCTTCGCCTCTTCTACCCCTGCCTGCCCCGGGCAGGGGCCGCAGAGCCGCTCTGGATCCCGCGCTCCGAGTACTGCGGGGGCCTGGCTGATGTCACCCTCGGCCGCCGCTGGTGCTCGGCCCTGCTCAGCATCGCCATCGGTGAGGGGGGACATCCCCCACCCTGGGGGCTCCCCTTCCTTAGGGACCCCTCCCTGGTGGGGTTCAAGCCCACCCCGCTGTGCCTGGGCAGATGCTGCAGGCAGAGCAGGAGCTGAGCAGGGGCCCGTTCCAGCAGCAGCAGCAGCAGCAGCAGCAGCACCCGCTGCCCGTGTTCCCCCTTTCCCGGGGGTTTCTCCTCCCCGCAGGCTCCTGCAAAGTCCCGGTGAGCTGGAATGGGCCTTTCAAGCCCCGCAGCAGCGGGTACCCCCTGATCATCTTCTCCCACGGGCTGGGAGCCTTTCGGTAACGTGAGCCCTTCCCAGGGCTGGGACAGGGATGTGGGGGGCCCTCCGTGGCCCCACTCAGAGCTGCCCTGACCCCTGTGCTCCCATCTCCCTTCCAGGACCTTGTACTCCTCAATCTGCACAGAGTTGGCGTCCTGGGGCTTCGTGGTGGCAGCGCTGGAGCACAGGTGGGTGCCCAGGTCCCCACCAAATTCGTGCTGGGGCTGGTGGGACATCGTGCCCTGGGGGGGACCTGCTGGTGTCCCCATCCCTCCTGCCCCCACAGGGACCATTCTGCTGCCACCACCTATTTCTGCACGGCAGAGGCTGGGACAGAGGAGTGGATCCCCTTCCAAAGGGTGCCCCAAGGGCAGAAGGAGTTTTATTTCCGAAACAAGCAGGTACCAGGGCGGGGGGTTCAGGGTGGGCAGGCGGGAGCTGTGAAATCCCTCCTGCAAACAGAGCTGGCCCTGCATCCCTGGGGATGCTCTGCCCAGTCCTGCACTGCCGCGATGCTGGGGCTGAGCTTTCTCCTTGGGGACGAGCAAAATCTGTTCAGCCTGTTTCTCTCTGCTTCCTGGGGTCCGTCTGTCCGGCTCCAGCTGACCCTGGCAGGAGCCGGGCTGAGCTTTGCCACGTCCCTGGATAACGTCCCCCACGCCCCGGGGAGAACAGGACTCTGTGCCCAGCCCAGCTCTGCACCGGCTGCTGGGTTTGTTCCCGCTCGGATTTTTGTCTCTCCGGGATTATCCCGGACAGCTGCTTGCTGGGGAGCAGGAAGGCTTCCTGCTGAGCCAAGTTCCCCCCCTCTGTTTGTTTCTGCCTCATTTAAAAGGACAACAGCAAGTGAAGATTAGTCGTGGAAAAGCTCTCTAGGAACGGAGGTGCTTTTGGCAGCCTTAAATCACCTCCCAGCCTGTTATTTTTGTGTGTGCTCTGCCTCATGGCACATTGCACAGAAAAGGGAAACAGTTTTCCTGAAGCCACGAGCAGAAATGGTGAGGGAGAAAGAGAAATAAGTGATAAATAGAAGGAAATAGTCGCTGGGTCAATCTCCGTTCCGGCATTTTCTGGTGCAGGGAGCAGGAGAGAGGTTTTCATTGGAGTTTTTTGTCACTTGTCACCTTAAATGTGCACAGACACAAGCACTGGTGTCCTTAGAGCAGCAGAGGACGTGGCCTCAAAGTGGCCCCAAGTCAGGGCATCCTCTCGCTGAACCATTTGGGATTTTAGGATGCTCCTGGGTGGAGCCCCTGAGCTGGGTTTTAGAGGGACACTCAGGTTTGCTCCTGGGAGAGGGGACCTGGGGTCCCCGTGGGGGTTTGGAGCAGGGGGTGGCTCGGCCGGGGGGCATCTGATGAGGATCCCGAGCTCTCCCTCCTCTGCTTCCTCCCCAGAGCAGAGGCTTCTGCTCATCTCCAGCCGTCTGCTACCAGAATAACTGAATTAAAAGCAAACGCCAAAAAGAAACCACCCCAATAAATGCGCTGTATCCCCGTGGGAGCCGCAGCGCTGCCGCCTCGCACCTGCTTTGGCCTCCGTTGCAGTTCAGGGAGAGCCCCATCAGAGAGAAGCGCTGGAGGAACGAGCCTGGCTGGGCACCGGGGGGAAGATCTGCCCCCAGATTTGTGGGGCAGAGGAGCTGGGTGTGCCAGGGAAGGGCTGACTGTTCCAGGTTCACCAGAGAGCGCAGGAATGCGTGCGGGCGCTGCGGCTCTTCCAGGGCATCGCCGGCGGCGGATCTGTCCCGAACGTCCTTCACCAGGACTGGGATCTCTCCGTGCTGAAGGTATCGGGGTCGGGCTGTGGGGGGCTCTGGGTGCCCCTCGGTGCCGGGATCAGTCCTGGCTGCCTGAGACTTTTCCTCCTGGGACAAGAAGGGTCCGTGCAGAGCCCCAGCCTTCCACCCCTCGGCTTCTTGGAGCCTCTCCTGCCCTGTGGGCACTGGGAGGCCGGGTCCTGTCACACCAGCAGTGGGACACGGCATTTTCCCCCCTCCAGGGAGACTTTGCTGCTCTTCCCTTGGCTTTTTCTTCCCTAATTAGCGACCTCCAGCCGAGAGGTTTGGGCTCAGACTCCTCAGCCCTCTCCCTTTTTGCAGGACAGCCTTGATCTGACCAAAGTGGCCGTCATGGGCCATTCCTTCGGGGGGGTGACAGCGGTGCTGGCCTTGGTGAAGGAGCCCAGCTTCAGGTAAGGCATGGCAGGGACGAGGAGCCGCAGAGGCTCCGGGGACACGGGGCTCATCCCGGTGGGAACAGAGCCGTGGTGGGTGCCTGTCCTGCTCCAGGTGTGCCGTGGCTCTGGATGCCTGGATGTTCCCTCTGGAGAACGTGCTGTACCCAGAGGTGCCCAAGCCCGTGCTCTTCATCAACACCGAGAAGTTCCAGACTCCGGAGAGCGTTGCCAGAATGAAGAGGTTGAGCTCCAGAAACAGCCAGACGAGGATTGTGACCGTGCTGTGAGTCAGGGGCAGGGGCACCCCCCCACCAGAGTGTCCCTGCAGGAAAACCTCTGGCTTCTGATGCACATCCCACTGATGCACATCCCTCCCCTGTCCAGGGGGACCGTGCACGAGGACCAGACCGACTTCGCCTTCCTCCCTGGGAAGCTCTTCGGCCGCATCTTCGGCAGGAGGGGGACCCTGGACCCCCACAAGGCTCTGGCCATCACCACCCGGGCGGCTCTGGCCTTCCTGCAGAGGCACCTCAGTACGGCCCAGGGTGGGGGAGCAGGGTGGGGGCTCGGGGGGGCACGAGAGCTCCCTGGTTTGGGGGGGCTGTGGGGCGGCCGCTGTCCCCCCGGGGCTTGGGGCTGGTGCTTCCCAAAGCACAGGGGTCCTGTGGCTGCCCCTCGGTGGCTCCTGGCGAGGCTGTGGTCACCCTGGCACCTGGAGGGGAGGCTGGGGTAACCCTGGCACCGTCTGTGCCCCGTGCAGAGCTGGAGGAGGGGTTTGGTCAGTGGGACGAGCTCCTGGAAGGCGTCGGGGACTCGGTGGTTCCGGACGCGCCGCTCTGCCGCTCACACCTGTAGCTGCTCCGAGGGCACTGCTGGGAGCTGGGACTGGGAAAGCGACTCCTTCTCGCCCGGAACGGAGGAGCCGGGAAGGGCAGGAGGACCCCCGAGGAGAGCAGGGCCTGGGGACGGTGCTCGTGGTGACCGAGGTGCTCAGGGAAGGTGCCAGGAGAGCCCTCCCTGCTCATGTGCCTGCACTGGGGGCTGTGGGGCTGAGGGAATAAAATCCCCAGGGATAAAGACTGAGTTGGCTGTCGCAGAGTAATGAAACCACAGAGGGGCTTGGGTTGAAAAGGCCTTTAAAGACCATCCACACCTTCGCTGTGGGTTGGGGGTGGTTCACCCACGGCTGAAAGAGATGCAGCGTCAGGGCTCCAAGCACAAGGGTAAGGAAAATCCTATAATTGTCCTGGAGAGCCGTGCAGATGGCTGACTCCACGCCTAAACTCTGCAGGGGGAAAGAAGGAGGATGGTTTTCAGCAGGCTGACTGGAAGGAGGAGTCTCTGAGCACCCCGGCAGCGCAGGGGTGTGGGATGGGGACTGGGATCGGCCTCGGGGGTGGAAGGGAAACAGCCCAGCCTGGCTGTGCAGCACGAACAGCGACGCTGCTGCAAACGGGGACGTGCTGGCGGTGGGAGCGAAGCTCTGGAAGTACCCGCAGCACATCCCCGGGTCACACCAGAGGTGTCAGAGCTGTTTGAGGAGGGGGTCCGATCCTCAGCCATGCCCAGGAAGGGCCGGAGCCGGGGGAGCTGCAGGGACTGATCCCAGCAGAGCCCTGCCCGGGGTGGGAGAGGCAGCGGGATCCCGGACACGCCGTCTCGTCACGCCCCGCACCATCTGCCCCTGCATTGTCCCCGCCGCCGTGCAGCGCTCCTGGGGGACACCGGGGTGGTGGCGGCGGCTCCGTCCCCTGCCGTCCCCGAGAGGAGCTGCAGGCGACAGCGGGTGACACGAGCGCCGGCAAAGCCCGTTCCCAGGGGAGGGAGGGAGGGAGGGAATGGAAAAGCAGCGTCTCGCTCCTCCAGGGCCGGAGTTATTGGTGTCACCAGTGATAGGAACGTCCTCAGCTCCCAGCCACTGAGTGAAGGAGAAGCCCTGGGGCTGGGGATGCTCCAGGATGCTCCAGGACGGCCTCGGGGGAAGGCACAGCACCTGCGGCAGCGGAGGGGACATCCCTCAGCAGAGGGGACATCATCTTTCATGTCTCCTCCAGTGACGCACAAAGGACTGATGTGGACAGGACCACAACACCCAGCCGCTTTTAAGCCTTCCAGATATTAATTTTTAAATGTTTTACACCTAAACCAGCGTTTCTAGCCCTGCGCTCAGGCTGGGCTGCGGCAGCCCGTGGGGACAGGGCTGCGCTGCCGTGCTGGGGGTGGCTGGGGGACATTCAAGGTCGCTGGATGCGATGAATCGCGCGGCTGAGCCGGGGTGGGGGACGCGCAGAGCCCGACAGGTCCCGGTTTAACAGTGAGAGACAGTGACTGGTGCAGAAATCAAATCCCATTTTCCTCCCGGAGCCGGCGGGGCCGGGCTCGGCGCTGGCAGCCCCCGGGGAGCGGCCCGGCGGTGGCACAGCTGAGACAGGCTGTAAATTCTGCAGGGCTCTTATGTAAAGGCTTTTCGGAAGGGGGTGGCAGACACCGACAGAGCTCGGGGGGGGCTCTGGCGCTCGTTAACCCTTCGGTTCACGGGGAGCTGCTCGTTCCCGTCCCCGGTGCCTGTGGAGCGGGGGGAGCAGGGGAGCAGGCAGGGATCCTCCTCTCCGGCCCCACATCCCTCTGCTCCCCGCTCCAGAGCTGGCCACCAGCACTCTCCCGCATTGGTTTTGTGCCTCTGAAGAAAAATTCTGCCAGAAAAGAGTTCAAAAAAGGCACCGGGCAGCTCGGGCAAGGCAGACACCCGCCTCCCTCTGCTCCATCGGCCTCTGTTTTCTGTGGGATGCATGGTGCAGGAGCCCTCGCGGGGCATTCTCCTGATTCACTGACTCACTGCATCTGCTTTAAAATCCAGCCCGGGGCCATCTCCTCGCCCAGGCTCTCTCCCAAGCAGCGCTTTGCTCCAGATCTCCGTCACAGCTGCAGCCCCGGGGCAGCGGCCGTGAAGGATGCGGCACAAACCCCGGCGGGGCTCACCAGGAAGGTGTTTTCCCTGGCGCGCTCCAATCCCAGCCCCACGCAGCCGCTGGGATGGGGGAGAGAATCAGAGAGCTGAGGAAACCTGTGGGTTGAGATAAAGACAGTTTAATAGGGAAAGCAAAAGCTGCGTGTGCAAGCAGGGGAAAGCCAGGAATTCACTCCCCGCTTCCCATGGGCAAGCATGGGGTTCCGCCACTTCCGAAGGTGAGTTGGGAACACAAACCCATCACTGCCAGTGTTCCCCTGCTTCATCCTTCTTCCTCCTGGTTTACATCCTGCGCATGGTCTGGGATATCCCTGGGGTCACTCGGGGTCACCTGTCCCGGCTGTGTCCCCTCCAAACTCGCCGTGCACCCCCCGCCGGGTCCCCGGGGGTGACACGGGGAGCAGGAAAGGCCTTGGCACTGTTCAAAGGCTGCTCACAGACAACAAAACATCTCCGTGTTATCAACCCCGCGTTCGGCACGAACCCAAACACGGCCCCAGCCCGGCCATCGCAGGGACATCAACCCTGCCCCAGCCCAAACCCGGCCCATCCCCAGCCCCAGCTTGCTGCGGGTGCTCTGCTGATGGGAAAGGAAGGGGCTGGGAGAGCTCTGCCGGAGCTGGTGCTCCCCAGGCCGGGACTGAGATCATTCCCAGAGACAGGACGGGACTCTCTGGGGTGTCCCGGGCCTGCTCCAGGCTGCCTGTGCCACACTGGGAGGTTTTGTGGCCCAAAGCAGGAGTTGAAGGTTGTGCTGGGGTGTGATCTGCCTCCGGCACCAGCTCCGGGCTGCCGACGCCGAGGTTTGGGTTTGAATGTGAACCAGGGGGTTGTACACCCCTAAACCCGGAGGGATTTTGTTTCTCAGGGATGTGGGAAGGAAACACCGACCCCGTTCCTTTGGGGGGTTGGCCCTGGGAGCCCCCAGCTGCAGGATGGCAGCCCAGCCACCCCCTGCCCCGAGGGACAGTGGAAGGATTCCCTTCCAGCCAAGCACTCTGGCGTGTCTGCCCCGCTCCGATATTCAAACCGACGGCTTTAAAAATAAAAAAACCAAAAACCCCAAACAAAACAAAACGCGCTGCCCATTGGTATTCCCCTCACAGCTGTGCTTGCAGCATGGCTGGGGTATGAATGGGCACATTCCTTCTCCCCACGGCTTCTCCGCGCTCTCCCACCGGCCTCCACCCCAAAGCTTCCCACTCCTGAAATCCCACGGTGTCAGCACAGCCACACTCCCAGCTCCTCACACCTCAGAGCTGAGCGTCTCCTTCTCCTCCTGCCCACCCCTGCGGCTCCCTCCCTCCTGGAAGCCCCTTCCAGCGGCACATCCCTGCAGCAAACCGGAGTCCCCAGCTCCAGCTCTCGCTGCCATTTGCAGAAAACCTCATTTGCTCAATCGGAGCTTCCCCGTTGATTTAATTAATGCAAATCCAGACACGTGTTAAACCTCCTTGTAATTACCGTTAGGCTCTCGTGGTTTTTGTTGATTTTTTTTTTTTTTCTCCTTTTTCTTGTGTTTTTAAGGAAAACAGTAAGGCCTGGATTCACAACAGCCGGTGGAGGTGCAGGGCACTTCCAGCTGAGCCCGGTGGGAGCAGTGGGGACACACGAGCTCTGGGGGCTCAGTGTCCAGCCCCGAAGACCAGCGTGGACACAGGTGCAGTGCTGCCCCAACCCCAACCCCAGGCAGCACCTCCTTGAGCAGAATTCCCTAAATCCCTTTGATTGGTCAGTATTCACTCGCTTTCGTGTTGGGTTTTTTCCCACTGGAAAAATCACAACTTTGCTCCGGGTGAAATCCCGAAGGAAAATCAAGTTTCTTGCTCTCCGAAGTGAATTTTTATCATCTAATCCTCGAGCTGAGATGCTCCCAGTCACGAGGCATTCAGCTCCACGTTGTAATCTTCCCCAGTTCCTCCCACGCTGGGCCCTGGGGCAGGACAGACCCTCGGGATCTGGAGCAGCTCCGAGCTGCAGGCGCAGGGCTCACCCCATTCCCTGCCCTCCAAAATGCACCACCACGGGCCAGGAGGGCTTCTGTTCCCTCAGCCAGCAGCACCCAGGGGATTTTTGAGGCACAACTGGTTTTTCCAGCAGTTTTCCCTCTGCAGCAGAAGCCCCATTTCGGGCTGGAGCCGTCTCTTGCTTCCCCAGGGATGATTCCTGAATAAACAGGGGGGAAAAAGGGCTGAGGAGAGAAATTGAGGGAAAGAAGGGGCTGTGTGAGGTCTCTCTGCTCAGAAAAAGCCACTGAGACAGATTGAAATGATGCATTTTGGTCCGGATCCAGCTTTCCCCCATGTTAGGAAGGACAGGCTGAGCTCAGCCTTTCCCCACAGTGTGATGGAAAGTGGGGAGCTGGGTGAGGAGGAGACCCCAAATCCTCCTTTTTAACCCTTTAGCTCATATTTTCACCCCAGGCCAGGGTGCTGAGACTGTCAACAACCCTCCCAGGATGACACCAGAGCCCCCAAACCCCTTCAGGCTGTCTCGTCCCCTCGTGTCAATCACAACCCTCTGACAACGTTCACCACACAAGGCCTTGGCTGGGGGTTGTTTTTGGGGGGTTATTTATTTTTAATTTAATTAAAACAAAGCCCTTGTGTTGCCCATCACACGACGGTGCCTCTCAGGGTGCTGGTTTTGGCGTAGAGCAGCAGATTGCTGGTTTATTGTGTAAAAGATGGATGTTTTTCCTCCAGAAAATCTGGCTTTGTCTGTTCTCCCAGCCACAGCGGATGTGTCAGGTTCTTTTGTCTTTTAATTTATATATTGATCTATCTCGGGCTCAAATTAGTAGGGGGAAAAAGGGATCAAGCAGCACGGAGCAAATGTTAAGTGCAGGTATTGTTTCCATGCTGGTATTGCTGAGATTCCAGGGGAAGGGAGCAGGAATTAACCCATTTGGATGCGGAATTGCCGGTGGAGATGGGAGGGGAGCTGCTCGTCGTCCTGAGAGGATCTGAAATGTGGAAACGCAGATCTGGACTGAAGTCCGAAGGTGCCATAAAACCCCACCCCAGACTCATTTCCTTGCCTCACAAACCCTGTGGGAAGAGGCCCCCAGTGTCTGATAGATCCCACCCATAAATACCTACAGATATTCCACGGGGAAAATGAGCTGTGGCTGTTGCCGTGGGATCTCCTGCATTCCCTGGATGTGAGGAGGTGGGGACACTTCGAATTCCGCCTTTTGGCCGGAATTTCAGCCTCGTGCTGCGAGTCTGCAGGACCCGGGCACTTGAGAGCCGCAAACCCACCTGTTCCCCAGGCGGGAGGGCTCCCGAAAAATCAAACCCTGCTCCCATTTGGCTGTGCACTGATTTTGCCGGGGAAACTGCTCTGATTGCAGGTGGCCCAAGAGCTCTGCGCTGAGAATCATTTTCGGATTTGCTCTTTGTGGGAACAGGCTCAGTCTGGGGGCTGTCACGAGCCCGTTCACTTTGTTTGTTTGATATTGGGGAAGTCATATTCCTTTAAGAGGATTTCCATCCCTCAACTCCTCCCCTCGTGACACTTCCAAGCCACATTTTGTCTTGAAAGGGTGGGAGTATTTTTAACCATATCACGCCAGGGAAGTATTAATAGCACAATGGGCTTGCTGAGCTGCTGGTGGAGCTGAATCCATATTTTAAATTCAAGCAGCTAATTAGGAGCTGGGGAATAATTAGTGCTACACCCAGCTTTTCTTCAGCTCCCCCCACCCCCCCCCAACTCCATTTTCAAAGATCCACGGCAAATGTCTGTGCTGGAATGTTCTGTGGCTGTTGAATATTTTATAGCTCCTCCATGCATTGCTATTCCATGTGGCTGTCAAAATCCCACCGTCTCCTTTGCTGCATCCCAGCTGAAATGGCTGCCTCTGACTCTCTGGGAATGTAATTAGCGCACGGAAAAACCCCAAACCCCGAGCCCTCTCCCTCGTGCTCCTGCCCAGCCCGTCACGCTCGCAGGGTGATGCAGCTCGGAGCAGCACGGTTATTTTTGAACCCTCGGCAGCGAGATGTTTACGGGCTTCCTGGAATAGCAGAAGCTCCCGGTGCTCCATATGGAAATGCAAATTTGCGGGCTCGGGTTTGGGAGCAGAATGGGAAAAGCGGGGAGGGTGCAGAGAAACGCGTCGAGGCTGGGTTGGGAGCGAGGAGAGGGGGGGGAGCAGCGTGAGGAGATCTCCAGGATGGCCCCCAAAATGTGTTTCTGGAGGGAGGCAGCACCCACAGGGACCTGGGCTTGTTCCAGGCAGGGAGAGCGCACCTGCGCGGACGGGAACGTCCTGCGGGATGTGCGGATGGAGGGAACCAGCCCCGGGAGCAGCTCCGGGAGCGCTGCTGGTGCGAAGTCTCGGCTCTCTAATAATAGTTGGGCTTGTGATGGAGCCCTTCCCTCGCCCCTGCCTCTCCCCTGCCATCTGTTTCCAAGAAACTTGTGGAATTCGTGTCGCCGAGCTCGGGTTTATCGGAGGGTCAGCTCGCAAATCTGGGAGCTGGGGGACAACACCAGGCAGGGGTTTGGGCCTGTAAAGCCCCATTTTCTTAGGGATTAAAAGATGGAAAACATCCACGGGCAGGCTGGGAAGGGAATTCTGCTGTTCCTGGCCCGGGCTGGGTCAAAGGCAGATCTGTTCAGGAGAAAGACCAGACCCTGCTGCAGCGGAGATGAAGCTGCTCGTGGTGAGAACCCCCGACCTTATTTTAGGGTCTGTGGCCCTTTCTGAGTGTTTGGGTATTTTTCAGGAGTGGAACAGTGTTCCTGCAGCCTCTGTCTTTATTTCATTCCTATCTTCCATTCTTCTTGTGCTCTTAGCCTTGCCACCCCCATCACCACAGAATTTGGGTATCAGGCAACGCAGTCCCGTGGCTGCATTTGAAGGGGTGAACGTGCCATTTCAGGGCTCTGTTGCCCCAATATCTCAGCAGTTAATTGATATTTCCATCCCTGTCGCTGCAGGCGCGGTCGCCATCTGTGCTCAGCGCTTTTCCTCGTCTCGTTTAAGGGAGGAATTAACAGATTCCGAGTGAATTTCTCAAAAAAACAACCTGTCTAATTTGCAAAAATTCAATTATTTCCAACAGCACGTTGGGAAGTGCAAATTTATTCCGAAGGGAGCATTTTCTTAATGGTGTTTTTCAGCATAAATATAGTACCAGCCTAAACACCTCCAGTAAACAAATATCAATTACCTTAAACGTTTCCTGCCTGTGGAAAAGCTTTCATTGTGAGGGAGACACTCCCTAAAAGTCTTGGTTTGTTCTTCAGTTCCGTGGGCTCCTCGGCTGCGTTTGGATTAAAGCGTATTTTCATCTGAAGATCAAGAATTTTTAAGGTTGGAAAAAACCTCTTAAGATCATTGAGTGGATTGAAGGAACCCTTGTAGCCCTTCTCCACCTCTGAGTTCCTTTTAAAATACTGCTCCCTCCAGCAGGCTGGTTATTAAATCTCCTGGACTGATCCACTCAGGTCAAATAATATACTGGATTTCCAGTTTTAAAATAAACTTTGCTAATTCAGGGCCGTTGCCAGCCCCAGCAAACCCTTGCAGGTATCACTAACCAAGGTGCTCTAAAACATCCTCTGACTAACAAATAAGCTGTCAGTCCCTCCACCACCACCAGTGCTTAAAGGCTGGCAGTTTAATACTCAGAAACCACATTTTCTTGTTGGAGATTAAATATTTTTGCAAGTTAAAAGAGCTGCCGTGGGCTGAGTTGTCACCTAATTATGTCAGTCTCTTTGTGGGGTGTTTTGATAAGCACATCAGAGGAGAGGCTTTAATCTTGGGGCTAAATCTGATCACGTCACGTCCTAAATTCACACGTACCAGGAGCCCTCTGCCGAGACCTGGATTTTTGTGTTTCACCCAGAGCAGGGTGGGCTGGGATGGAGCTGAGGGGCCTCGGGTTTGGTTTTTGGTAGGGTCGAGCCCCCCTGGAGCGCTGACAGGGGACACGATTTGAAGTGGGTGCTGTTATCACCAGCTCGGATTCTCCATAGCCACTGGTCATATTCCTAATTTACACAGCCTTTGTCCTTTCTGCTCTGGGAATATCTTCTGCAGGTCCTGCTGTGATCCCTTATTTTCCTCAAAAGGCATAAATCCATCTGGCAGAAATTCATTCTGATGTTAAATTTGGGGCTTGAAACGGTGTTTTTCTTCTCCAACCTGTTTTGGGGCTAAATGTGACATGTTGGAGGATGTTTCTCCCACTGCTGCCTGCTCTTTTAGTGGTAAAACTGGGATTAAAGGAAAAAAAGAGCTTTTGTTGGTGATAAGGAATCCAGTAGATAAAAACTACCACAGCCACATGCTGAGGAGGAAAGAGTCTGTTTGGAACAGCAGTAAATGTGTCAATAAACACAAATCAAATGCAAATTAAATAAAAGCTTTTCATATACTCCATTCTCCTCGAGATCAGACAAAAATAAATGCCACATAAACAAACGGGGTTTATGAAACGCTCTAAAAATAAAACCACTCCCGCAACCAGGCCAAAAATGAGATCGCCTCCGTGTCCTTCCACCTGCTGGGAGCTCCTGTTTCTCCTTGTATCACAACAGCGCTCAAAGATTTTGGTTCAAATCGAAACCAGTGGTGGCAGGTGTTGTGAAGGGGTTGGGGAAGAGCCTCATCCTAAGAGATAGGGCATGGAAAATGCCAGGGCTGAGAGCAGATCCCAAATCCTCTTCCCAGCTCGTCAATAAGTTGCCTCTTACATAAGGCAGTTCTTACCCGAAGGAAATATTTTTGCCTTTTAAGCCAATCTGCAAAGGAAGGTAAGCTACAGTCAGGCCTTTTTTTTTTTTTTTTTTTTTTCTCCTTTTTTCCTTCCTTTTTTCCCCCAGAAAATCAGCTGGGAAGCGCTGGCATGACTCGCAGCCATTATCTCAGCCTGCATCCCTCCTTCAAAAGCTGCAAAGGAAATTTCCTCCTCCTCTCCCCAGGGGTGAGCACTGACTCAAGGCCCTCACGCAGGTACCAGACCAAAAGCCCCGAGCCCAGGAAGCCTCGTCTCCTCTGGGAAATCCGGGGATCATCCCAGGATAAGCTCGCTGATTTGACTCAAAAGCATTAATATTAAAGCCTCCGACACACTGTTGGGCTGCACGGGCGATAATTAATAAATGATAGAGTGAAGCACAGCCTGGTGGCAGGGGCTCTTGGCTGCTTTGTCTCCCACCACATTTCATCCAAGCACTCAAGATGTTTCCTTGGAGAACACGTGTGTCGTGGGTGACACGGATGTGTTTTCCCTGGGATGGAGCCGGGAACCCCACAGAGCTGCCAGGAATGATCCCAAAGGGCCAAGCAGCCGCCTCAGGTTTCAGATTTTGAACCTGGGATCCCTTCAATCCCACAAAAAGGTTCTACCACGCAGCTGGAAAATGGCTCTTCCCATGCCCACTCCGGCAGAAGCCTCTCCCAATTCTAGCAGCTCGGCGGCTGGATGTGGTTTCCATGGAAATAGACGTCAGATCAGCAAAAAACAGGGCAAGTGTTTAAAATAATCTCTGTTTTGAAAGCTTCCTGCCTTTCTGTCACAATATTAACCTTCCGCAAGGTAGGATTCCTCTTTTTTGGGTGCAAAATCCTTGGGTTTAAGAGGGTGCACGGCAAGGTGGGGGTCCCAGAAAAGTCCTTGTTTTGGGATTGTGGGTGCCGAGGCTGCTGGGCTGGGGCTGTAGCAGAGGATTTTGTTGTGCGTCCATCTGCCTTTTGTGTGGATTGACTCTTGGTGTGGCTGGAGCGCGGAAACCACCACGGGAATTGCACGGGCTTCATTTGTGTGGGACACATGGACATGGAGCGAATTCGTTTGAAGCATGGTTGGGAGTGAAACGCTTCTCTGGGGTTGGCAGTGGCGTTATCCAGGGAAGGGGAACACTCCCAGGGCAGATCCGTACGGAGCCACCGTGCCCATTCCATGGAATCTGCACAAACGATGTTTTTTCTGGATGTGCTCAGGCTCGTTGGCGTCACCCCAAAGGAGAGGGTGGGCCCCAAAACACACTGTGGGGCCACGGACCCTCTTTGGGATTGTCCTGTGGTGGCTGTGACCCTGAGGTGACCGAAGGGACATGGTGGTCATCTTGATGATGACCAAGAGCCCTGAAGTTATTGTGCCCTTGAGGTGGCCATGCCCTTATGCAGGTGACCATGTCTCAAAGGTGACCAAGGCCTCAAGGCAAGTGGCCGTGGCTATGAGGTAGCCATGGCCTGAAGATCTGTGGCCGTGCCTCTGAGGTGACCACGGATCTGAGGTGACCGTGATCTTGTGGTGACCATAGCTCTGGGTGACCATGGCTTTGAGGTGACCGTGGCCATGAGGTGACTGTGGCTCTGGGTGACCGTAGCCATGAGGTGGCCGCAGCTCTGGTTCATCCCAGCCACAGCTCCACTCTCGCCACTCTCCCTGTGGGGCCAGACACCCCTGACCGCAGCAGCGGCCCTGATGCCCCTGCCCTCCCCACCGCAGGGGCAAGACATAAAGGGAGTCCCAGCAGCTCCGGGGGCAGGAGCGGGATCCCAGCGCGGGGCTCTGGGGGCCGGGGGTCCCTTGGGGCCGGGGGACGTCGCGGTTCGGCCCCGC
>VZTD01002227.1:76495-95110 GCA_013397725.1 Rhagologus leucostigma
TTTTTTCTTTTCTTTTTTTTTTAACGGTTTCTAGACCGTTTTGTGGCGGTTTTTTTTACGACGCCCCGTTTTCACGAGGTGTCCTGGGCGGTGTGCGCCCTCGCTGTCTGCCGCGGTGTGAAGCATCTGACTTGAGCTGCGCAATTAAAACCGAATTGTAAATGAGCTCGATTGCGCACATTTCAGATCCTTCGGGAGTAGCAGGAATCCTGGCTGTGCTGTCCTGGGGTGCGTCATTTTTTAATTCGGAGAGCTCTTATCTGTGTGTGAGAGCAGTGAAATCCCCGTCGCGCCGTGGTAAAACGTGGGTCTTTGTTTGAGTATCTTAATTACGGTGGAATAAAACAGCTTGAAGGTGCTTGAATATCATACAGATCCCGCAACACCAGTAATTCCAAAACCTCCCCAGTATTCCCAGCACTGTCCGTCAGCCCCACAAAATGCCTGGAATCACTGACTGCAGTGCCCTACCTTGGCTGCCTTTTGTTCAGCAGCTCTAATTATGTTTAGCAGTTTTTATTAGAAGGAGCAGGATCCCTGTGCTGGCTGTTGAAAGGCACATCTCTTTGTTGTCTAGGAACCCACCCGACTGACCTTCTCCCAGGGTTGGCTTCTGGAGTCTTATTTTCTTGGCCATGGCTACTTCTGGTAGGTAGAATTACGTGCTAAATGCTCTTGTGTCGGTTTTTTTTTTTTTTTTTGCCTCCTAATTTCCTCGGGAATAACTTAAAAACCGAATCTAGTGAAATAAGCTGCCACCACCAGGCTTTTCTCTCGTCTTGGGTGAGGCTGTTGAAGCTGGGTGGTTGTGAAAACACCCCAAAAGAGGAGTCTGGCAGCAGATGGGCTTCAGCTCCCTGCAGCCATCTGCTCCCTCGGCAGAGCTGACTGTCACCGAGACATCTCGGGGACCACGCGGGCGCAGCTGACACCGTGCAGGGCTGACGAGCCTGGTGCAGGCTTGGGAGAGAGAGCTCTGCCTGCAGATTTCTCTAAAAACAGGTTTTTTAGTTCTTGGTTCTCTCAGGTTCCAGGCAAACGTCTGGAGATTTGTCCTCGGTTTGTCACTGGAGAGAGAATGGTTTTTGATTTGACCTAATGAACTTGTTTTCATGGCTTGGGATGTTGAAGGCTGAAATAAAACATCAGGTGCTTGGGTGATGTAGGATCAAGGAAGGATTGCAAAGAAAATTTCCACATTTTTGAGCAGTCTTGCTGTGCTTAAAACGAAACTCTTGTCTTGGATGCCCTCCCTCAGGGAGCTTTGTGGTGCTGAATTTTCAAAGGCTGTTTTTAATGTCACCTGAGCCAGTTCCTGCATAAAACACTGTTTTTGTGGCTTTTTTTTCCCCACATTGCCAGATATCCAAGTGAAGGAGCTGGAGAAGCGAGCCTCTGGGCAGGCCTTTGAGCTGATCCTCAGCCCCCGCTCGAAAGAGGCCGTGCCAGAATTCCCTCTGTCTCCCCCAAAGAAGAAGGATGTGTCGTTGGAAGAGATCCAGAAGAAGCTGGAAGCGGCAGAGGAGAGACGCAAGGTAGATCTGGAGCAGCTGAAGTGAGCTCTGCTCCACCAGTTTGGGGGGTTTTGGGCTCTTTTTTTATTTGTTACTTGGGATAAGAGTTTTTTTATGTCAAGAGGAATATTAATGGAGTCCCTGGGGCTCTTAGGAGGCTTTGTTATGGTCTGCAGAACCAGGGCTTTGAGTCCAAACTGATTTTGAAGAAAAACTGGGAGGAAACGTAGCTGAGAGGGGCAGCTCTTTCAGGAAGAAGCTGTTTTTCTTGCCTTTTAACACCAGAACAGATTAATTTTCTCCTAGAAAATGCAGCAGTGAATCTGTAATGAGGAGTTTGGGAATAAATTGTCTGAGTGATGAAAGATGTGGCTGGGGGTGCAGCCTGGAGCCCTTGAGGGTGGCGAGGCTTTGATTGAAGTCAGCCTGACCTGAATCCCAGTGATTCACCACTCTGAGAAGGGAGGATCTTCAAGGAAAGTTCCGTCACCGTGAACATCAAAAAAAAAATCCGGAAAGATCCCATTTAACAAGATTTGCAAGTAATGACAGAAACTGAGCTTTGCAGGTAGATGTGGTGGCCAGGTGCAGGTTCTGTGGGTGGGCGGGGGCAGCCCCGGGAGCTGTGTCCCGCAGCACCGAGCTCCTGTTCGCGGCCGAAAATCCTCGGAGGAGCCGGGGCAGCTCCCGTGGCCCGTGTGGGTCCCCTGCTCTGCACTCAGAGCCTGCCCCCGTGTCTTGTCAGTCCCACGAGGCAGAAGTGCTGAAGCAGCTGGCGGAGAAGCGGGAGCACGAGAAGGAGGTGCTGCAGAAAGCCATCGAGGAGAACAACAACTTCAGCAAAATGGCAGAGGAGAAGCTGACCCACAAAATGGAAGCCAACAAAGAGAACCGTGAGGCACAAATGGCTGCCAAGCTGGAGCGCTTGCGGGAGAAGGTGGGTGTGGAGCCCTGGGAGAGGGAGCTGTCCGTGCTCCCTGCTGGGAAAAGGGGGTAAAACCCCCCCAGAAAACCCCCACGTGAGGAGGGTACCGTGAACAGGTGGGGAGAGCTGTGGTGGCGTGGCCTGGTTATGAAATCTGCAAAAGGGGGTGCAGAATTCCAGCTCTTTATGAGAGATGGATGGAGTTGGAGCAGCTTCTGCCCTAAAGCTGCACCCTGGACCCTGCCTTTCCCGGGATCTCACAGCTTCCTGCTGCTGTTTTTCAGGACAAGCACGTGGAAGAGGTCCGAAAGAACAAAGAAGGGAAAGATCCCGGCGAGGCCGAGACCGACTGACTCCGTTCTGGAAACTGACTCTCCCCCTCCTCCAAATATCCAAAGACTGTACTGGCCAGTGGTTTTATCTTTGGTTTTGGTTCGGTTATATATTTGGTTTTTTTAAGTTTCTTAGAAACTGATGTAGAACTGTAAAATTAGATTCAAACTGTACACTTGCTTTGGGGGCTAGAGGGGAGACCTTCCATGTGTCACTTTTCTAAAGTGTTGTCTTTCCAGTGTAGCTTTTTCTTCTTGTTGCATCCTTTTCTACGCCAGTGCCCTCGCTCCTGGGTTGATGGCGGGTACTGTATCAGCTCTGTAAGACCTTTGTGCAAGGAATCTGTAGTAACTGTTCCATGCTGAATATCTGTTACACTTCAAACAAAAATCTCTGACTGTCCCAGTCTGCTAAAATACTGCTGTAACCGAGTGACTCAATAAAGCTGCACAGTGCTGTTATCCCGAGTTCCTTCCTCAGGAGCCGAGGGCTGGGTGGACGGAAAGGTCCGGAGCGGCTCCCCGCTGCCCTGGGCACGGCTGCTGTGCCCCAGAGCCCGGCATTGTCCGGCTGTGACAATCAGAGCTTTGTGTGACACCTCAGCCCTTGTCAGCTGTCGGGTGTTTATGTTCTGAGGGCCCCGAGGCACCTCCCCGCGCCGGGACACCCCAACAAACGGCCCTTGTTCCCACGGGGCTGAGGGGAGCCTGCCTGGGCAGGGTTCTGGGGGTGACTTGTGTCAGCTCTGAGCTGGGGGGGTCGGGCTGCCCGAGGGGGAAAGGCTCCTGGGGGGAAGAATCGTTTTTGTCTTGGTGTCACCCAGCCCTGCTGGGGTAGAACACAGCACCTGCCCGCGGCCTGATCTGTGTGTCCCTTCTGGGCTGTGAGAAAGGGGAGGGGCTGTACTCGTGCTCTGAGGAAAGATGATTTTTAGGTGGATTGGGGAAAAAATTGCTGTGTTGCACCCCAAACCCTTCCCCTAAGGCCACCCACGGGTACTTGGGCTGCCCTGGGGCTGTGAACAGGTACCCCTGACCTCCCCAAAAAACACCCTGTCAGAGCTCCCGGGGTGTCACAGCCCCGTGGAGGTGGCACTGGTGGCACTGGTCTCAGGGCCACTTGCTCAGTCCTTCTTCTGTCCTTGATCCTGGCTTGGCTCCCGGGTGTGTTTTCAGTTTAACTCCACACCCGGAGCACCTGGGGATGGAAAATCCATAGGGAATTGGATTTTTAAGGGACTCACGGAGTCCTGGACCACTTGACTGTCGTTTGGGGTGTGATGGAGAAGGAGCCTCAGTTCGGGAAGCTTTTCCCGCATCCCACCGGGCACTTCGAGCTGTTCTTACCCCGGAGCTGATCCGCGAGAGGAGCAGCGGGACGCAGCCCTCCTCGCTGCCGGGAATGCTGCAGCGCGTCCCTTCCCGGAGGGATTCCTAGGAGCGTTCGGATGCGCCACAGCTCGAGGTAAGAGAGTCTGTGCTGCTCCCTGCTGGGGAGAGACGGGGCGGCTTTGGGGCTTGGGGTGGCTCATCCCGGTTCTGAGGCCGCGGGGATGGGGTCAGGCTCCGCCCGGCTGTGGGGTCAGGCTCCGCCCGGCTGTGGGGTCAGGCTCTGCCCGGCAGGGTGAGCGCAGGAAAAGAGCTGAACTTTGAGACCAGGCTTGCGAGTGCGCCCAGCAGAAAGGCCGGACACCTGGCACGGGGTAATGGAGGCTGGAGGGAGCCCTGCAGCAGCTCCTGAGTACAAAATGAGGCACAATCAGCAATCAAAGCCTCAAATCTTCATTTTAATGTCGTTACCTGCTGAGGAAAGAGTGTCCCAAATGCCGTGTGGGTTTTTTTCTCCTCTCTCCAAACGTGGGGGAGGAGAATGGCAGCACTGCCAAACCCCAAATGGCGTTGGAGCCCAAAACGATGCTAAATGTGAGGTTTGGGCTTGCCAGAGCTGTCAGAGCTCGGCGCGGAGCCTTCTGTTTCCTCCTCTTCCTTCTGCTTCACGTGCCTGCCGTGCTTGCGCTGAGCTGGGGCTCCACAGCCGGGCCTGAGCCGGGTCTGGGGTCTCTGAGTGCTCCCGGGGGGGAATTTTGAGGGGTGGGAGTAAGATTGGGGGGTGCGAGGAGGGAGAGGACAGCAGTGACCTGAGAGCGGGGTAAGGGAGGGGAATGATCAAGGCAAGAAAACGGAACCCAGGGTCCCTGTGGGGAAAGCGGGGCTGGAAACAGGTTCCTTAAAAATAAAAAAAAAAAGGACCAGCTTGTCNCGTTCTGCAGGTGCCGGGGCAGGGCTGGGGGTCCCCGGGGGGCACCGCGAGGGGAAGGGGCCCAAAGCCCTGCTCATCCTCGCCCCGCGGGAGGAAACATCCCCGGGGAGGGAGAACGATCCTGGGCTGCCCAGGTTTTGGCAGGGCTGGAGCTGCGGCTCTGCGGGGGCTCGGGTGGGTCAGGGGCTGATCCGGGCTGGAGGAAACCCGTGGTAATTTGAAAATGAAAGCTCCCTGTGCTTTGGGACGCTTCGGGAGGCTGGGTGCCGCTGTGTGGCGGGAGCAAACAGGGATGTAAACAGCCGGGGGCGAGTCTTTATCATCACAGAAAAATTCAGCGGGAGGGGTGGATGCTGCTGGGGAAAGGAAGCGCTCCGGAGGAAGCGCCAGGCGTTTGAGGCAGCGTTATCACAGCTCGTGGGGAGGCGGAGGGTGTTTTTTGGAGTACGAGGCAGTTGAAGGATTTCCAGGATGCGCTCCCTTCATAACGGAGCGTTGCTCAAGGCTCCGTAGCTGGGAAGAGCTCGGCAGATCAAGTCCTGCTCCGACAAGTTTTGGAGGAGCTGAAGTAAACACCGCTCCCTTTCCTGCCTCGTGCTTGGCTGCTCCCCGCTGCTTCTGACACGGCATCTCCCCGAGCAGAGCCAGGGCCGCCTTTCCCGCTGGAATTTCTCTTCTGGGAGCCGGAACGGGGTCGGACACGGCCGGAGCTGAGCCCCCTCTGCTGCACCTGCGCGTCCTCGAGGGCAGCGGCAGCCCTGGCACTGAGGCAAGTTCTCCGGGCAGTGTTTGCTTCCAAACTGCCCGTGGAATTTAGGTCAAAACAGCTGAACTTGGGAGGTTCTGCTTTTGCCCTCTGTCTGTGGCAGCACTCGGGGCTGTTTGGGTTCAGAGCGAGAGCTGTGAGGCCGGAAGAGGTTCAGGGGGTGAATTTTTCCCTGGCAGCCCGAGAAAGTCGCAGCTTTTCGGGAGGGTTTGGGAGACCAAGGGAGGGTTGGGATCGCCCTTTGTGAGGTGCTGCCCCAGCCAGGGGGGCTGTTTGGGATGTGGGGCCTCTCCAACCAGGCGAGGTGGGCAAAGGGCATTTGGGAGGGAGATCGAGCAGCAGAGAGCCTGGTTTTTTTCTGCATCTGTGCCCCTCAGATCCAGGCAGGAATGAGTTACAGCCTGATTTTGATGAGGAAATCACAGAGTTTTTTAAAACAAACAGTCCCATCCCCACCTCCTCTTGTTCCCAAACTTTGAAGAGCTTTTCCTGTCCCTGAAATGATGGCACTTGCCAGGGGTTGAGGCGTAAATCAGCACTGGAGCTGGATGTGAATCAGGTTTTCTTCAGGACTTGTCTGAGCAAGAGCAGGTAAAGTGGGGGAAAAATCTCATTTTGGGCCTGTTCTGTTCAATAAGTTTCTATGAAAAGGCCGAACAAGCCGGCAGGGCTCCCTTTATCTGGGTAAGGACAGCGGCTTCCAAAATGTAAATATGGAAATTCCTGCTCACAAAGATTACGCTGCTGGACCTCAGTGGTGCAACAGGATGAACTCACTCGAGCCACGTTGTTTTTGTGGGAAGCTGCTTGGAAAATCAGGAGCTGAAAAAAGGAGGTAAAACTCCGAATGCAGGAGTTGCAGCCCCTGTTAGTGGTGTTGGTTGTTTCTGTTCTCAGATGCCCCTCGTGAGGCAGAGCAGGTCCCCCCGATGCTTGTGGTATTTGTAAGGACAGACCCTGCAGGCAGTTTAAAAGAGGGAAAATGTGGAGTGGGAGGTTTGTTTAGGATGCTTGGTTTGTTTAGCAGTTCCCAAACTACAGGGAAGGGGGGTGAGCCAGGCGCTGCTGTGTCCTGGTGTGTTCATTATTGTGTCATTTAACCCCATACTCGTGTCCTCTGGGCTCCTCCACACAGTCTGTGCAGCAGAGGCACCTCAGGGGTTCTTAAATCTCCCTTCAGCCTCCTTTTTGTCGCTGTTGTGGGGGATTCGAGGGGGGAAAACCCCAGGCAAAGCATTTGAACATCCCCTGCTTGTTGATTTTTATGCTTAAATCCCTACTAAACCCCACAGCAAAACTTTTTTTCCACCCCGAAGGTAATTTTGCACGGCGAGGACCCGGAGTTTGGCCTCATCATGGCAACGGTGGTGACCGAGAAGCTCAGCCAGCTCTTCATCAACGTGAAGCAGCTCCCGCAGCTGCTGGGCCCGCTGTCCCCGGCCACGGTCAGCAGCTCGGAGGTGCCGCCGGTGTTCTGGAAGCCCTACATCCACGGCGGCTACCGGCCCGTGCGCCAGACCTGGCGCTACTACTTCTCCACGCTCTTCCAGCAGCACAACGAGGCCATCAACGTCTGGTCGCACCTGGCGGCCGCCCTGGTCCTGCTGCTGCGCTTCCAGCGCCTCTGGCAGCGCGTGGACTTCGGGCAGGACGAGCACGCCCGGCCCCTGCTCATCATCCTGGCCGCCTCCATCACCTACCTGACGTTCAGCAGCCTCGCCCACCTGCTGCAGGCCAAGTCCGAGTTCTGGCACTACAGCTTCTTCTTCATGGACTACGTGGGGGTGGCCGTTTACCAGTACGGCAGCGCCCTGGGGCACTTCTACTACGCCATCGAGCCCAGCTGGCACGAGCGCGTCCGCGGCTTCTTCCTGCCCGCGGCCGCGGGGCTGGCCTGGCTGTCTTGCGCCGGCTCCTGCTACGCCAAGTTCCGCTTCCACCCGTCCTGCCCGCTGCCCGGCCGGCTGTGCCAGGAGCTGCCCTCGGGCCTGGCCTACCTGCTGGACATCAGCCCCGTGGTCCATCGCATCTGCACCTCGGCCCGCCCGGACCCGGCCCTGCTCTACCACAAGTGCCAGGTGCTCTTCTTCCTCATCGGGGCCTTTTTCTTCTCCCATCCCTACCCCGAGAAGTGGTTCCCTGGGAAGTGCCACTTCTTCGGGCAGAGCCACCAGATCTTCCACGTGTTCCTGGTGCTCTGCACGCTGGCGCAGATCGAGGCCGTGGTGCTGGACTACGAGTCCAGGAGGGAGATCTATTCCTCCCTCCAGGGGGACCTGGCTCACAACTTCTCTGCCCTGTTCCTCTTCACTGTCACCTGCTCTGTCCTCACAGCCACCTACATGGCCCGGAGGGTGAAGAACAAGCTGGGCTTCAAGGAAGAGTAAAGAGGAAGTGAGCTCAGCCCAAATCCCACCCCAAGCCTCAAGATGCTGCTTTGTGAACTGTTACTCAGCAAGTGCTTTTTATAGGGAATGAAAGTAAGAGATGCTTTTTATGCTTTTTTAATCCAGCCTAAGTTCCAGCTTGCTCATAGAATGGTACACAGGTTCAGCTCGCCTCTGAATAAACAGTTGGAACAAAGTGTTTTGTGTGCCCTGATGGGCTGGGAAGGCTCTGGGAAGCTGCCAGGTCTCCCAGCACGAGGTAAGGAGAGGCCATCTGGCCGCTGTTAGAATCTAACCCATGGGAACAGACCGAGGTGAGGTTGTTTAAACCACTAAGGTGACTAATTAATTTAATATCATTTCAGGCTCCTCTTACAGGGCTGAGGGTGTTTTTCAGAGCTGTCCATGCACTGGCAGGGCCCTGTCCTTTACCCTGTGGGAGCAGGATGGGCACAGCATGGGCAGAGGAGGGGTTGATGCGATGGAAGAGCCCCCGGAGCACGCCGGGACCCCCAGCGCTGGGTCAGGGCTGGGAACGGGTGTTGCTGCCGCAGCTTCCGCCCCGGCGTGGATACAGGGGGCAAGCGCGGGGCAGGACGCGGCCGGGCCTGCCGCAGCCGCTGCATCCCGGCCCGTCCTGACAAAGCTCAGCGGCCGCTCCTCGCCTGCTGTCCCCGGCCCGCTCCCGCGGCTCTGAAGGGGCCACAGCGCCGCCGCCCCTTATATAGGGCAGGGGCCGCGTGGGCGTGGTTTCACCCCCATATGGGCCCGCCCCTCGCCTCCCATTGGTCCATCCGTGCCGGCGGCGCGTGCGCGGTGCCTCTTGGGGGCGGGGCCGGCGCGAGCGGGAAACCGGGAACGGGGAAAAACCGGGACTGGGAATTCCCGGGAACGGAAAACCGGGAACGGGGACCGGGAAGCGGGACCGGGGAATCCCCGGGCCCCCCGGGATGAGGCGCCGGCGCGGGGGCGGCGCGGCCCCGGCCGAGGCCTGCGGGGTGTGGCTGGACACGGCCGAGCTGAAGCGGGGCNGGGTGGGCACAGCCCCGGGGGACCCCCGTGGGTCCCTGCGGGAAGAGTTGAAGCGTTTCGCTGCATTGAACCCCTGTTTTCCATCGCGTTGGGTTCGTTCGGGGGCCTGGAGCCTGTCCCTGATGAGGAGAGACTGCGGGAGCTGGGCCTGGTCAGTCCGGAGAAGGGAAGGCTGAGAGGGGATCCCATCAATCCATAAAATATCCCCAAGGGGTGTCAGGGGATGGTGCCAGACTCTGTTCAGGGACAGGACGAGGAGCAATGGCCATAAACTAAACCACAACGAGTTCCACCTCAACAGGAGGAAGAACTTCTCCCCATGAGGGTGGCAGAGCCCTGGAACAGCTGCCCAGGGAGGGCTGGAGTCTCCCTCTGTGGGGACATCCCAAACCCGCCTGGACGTGTCCCTGTGTCCCCTGCTCCGGGTGACCCTGCCTGGGCAGGGGTTGGACTGGGACATCTCCAGAGGTCCCTTCCAACCCCAGCTGTTCTGAGATTTCCAGCCCAAATGGCTCTGATGCCGTGTAATGAAGGCGGGAGCTGTGCCACAGCGCTGGAAGAAGGGTAGAGTTGGGTTTATATTTATTAAGATTTTTCACTTGTTTTTCCCCCAGCCCCTCAGCGCCAAGCTCAAAGCGCCCACCCGAATTCCCGAGAGGAAACGCGCGCCGGTGCTGTTCCCACAGCCTGGCACCAAGCAAACCACCATCCCCACCTTCTTCAGCTCCCACGCAGGTACCTGGGGCCCCAGGGGAAGGAGGTTCAGGAGGTACAAACCCATCTCTCATCTCTTGGCAGCTTTGCTGGGCAGGAAAGTTCATTTTGTGGTGCAGAGGGTGAAGGTTTGAACTCCCAGGAAGGAGGAGCTGGGTGGTGTTGAGAGCTTGGATTTTATATTAAATGGTTTCAGAGGCAAATGTGGGACTCGATGCTCTCGTCAGGCCAGGGCATTTCACTGGGGAGTTCTGTGGGGCTTTTTTGGTAACTTTGAGCTGCTGCTTTTAAAGGGAATGCAGAGGTGACCTGGCAGGAAAGCTGAGGGAGGAGGCAGAGGAGCCGAGGGCTGGAGTAGCTGAAGGCGCAGCTCTCGTGTCTCACTTGAGGGGCTGATGTGAAGCAGCCCAGAGCTTTGGGTGCTGTTCCAGGGCAGCCTCTGCAGCAGCAGGGGATTGCTGAGGGGTGGTGGCAGTGCTGGGCTGGTGGGGACAGCCCTTAGGGACACACAGGAGAGCAGTGATGCTGTGGGTGGTGACTAACCCTGAGATGTGCGGCTGCTTTAACCAATTCCCTGCTGTTTTCAGATGAAAGAGACAAAGAAAACTCCAGGCCGACTCCCTGCACCCCAAATAAAGACGGTAAAGACACAGGGGTTCCTCTGGCTGCCTGCCCTGTGAAGATCCTGGCCTTGCCACAGCTGGAGGGAGCCCGGGAAGAGCCCTCCGGAGCCGAGCAGGGCACATCCCGGGCATGGAAAACACCTCTGGATTCCCTGGAGCTCCAAACGGAGTCTCAGAGCCAGAGCAAAGCCTCCCGTGGGGCTGGGGGGGATTCCTGGTGCTGCAGCTTCTCCCAGGGCTCGGAGCTCGATGAGATCGTCGCTCACAGGAACAAATCCCGGTTATTTCCCGGAGAAACGGCCTCAGGGAGCAGGAAACCACAGCACCGGAGCAGAGTTCATTCTGGGATGGGTTTTGCTGGGACTGAGAACACCAATCCTGTTCCAGGAGCTGCTCCCAGAGGGGTTTGTTCCTCTCCCCGGAGCCCGGCGGGAGCTCAGCCCCTCAAAGAGCGGGGCCAGAACCCGGTGGGGGCCCAGGGCGGGTCCTGCAGGCAGCTCTTCTCCCAGGACTCCCAAGGGAACAGGGTCATTGCTCACAGGGACAGGGGCAGCTCCCACAGGGACAGTTCCAGCCCGAGCCAGCCCCGGGGGCTGCAGCTGGAGCTGGGCTCCGAGGCCCTGTTCACGCAGGACTCCGAAGGGAACAGGGTCATTAAACACTGGTGAGCGAGCTCAGCAGAGCTCAGCAGAGCGGGGCTGCTCTTAAGGAAGTGGTGAGAACTGGGGAAGTGAACCCGCTGGTGCAAGCTCCAGCCCCTCTTTGCTCTCTGAGACTTTGCTTTAATCCAAATAAAACGTTGGAGTTTGTTGACGAGGGTTGGAGTGTTTCAGTCAGGACTGTGGCACTGTCCTGTCCTGTCCTGCCCAGGCTGCTCAGGGAGCACGTTCCCAGGGCAGGGACTCTGCTGACAGCTCCATCTCCACTGGCAGGCCCCAAAATCCACCCAATTCCCATGCAGAGGAGCCTTCTGGGGACAGGGAGAACAAATCACCTCATCCAGGGGCTCTGGGGGCGCATCCAGGAGGGGAGGAGCTCGCCATAAACATGATTAATTCTTACCTCTTCCTTCTCTCTGCCATAAACGGCTCCTCTCTCGTTTTTAAGGTGGGGATGACGATTTAATTTTTCAAGGAAATCAAGGTGGATTAAGAAAACCCCTGGCACCTGAACACATTCAGCTGCAGCAGCTGGGACTCCACCCCAGCCCAGCCTGCCCCAAACACGAGCCCCACCCCGAGCTCGGGCGCATCAATAACCCCACAGACCATCAGCGTCTTATTAAGGCTCCATTTTATATAAAGGAAAAAAAAAATGATACTTTAAATACAGCCATGAGGGAACTGCAGGGAACGTGGAGCTGAGGGGAACCTCTCTGAGTGAGGGGGAGCTGCAGCCACAGCCGAGGCCAAGCTCCTCCTTCCCTGGTCTGGTCGGGGTGCTCGGCCCCTCTGCATTGGTGCGTCAATAAATAGACCTTTGGGAGGCTAAATAAAACACAGGTTTGGGATACAAGGACTGGTAATGGAACGTTAAATTACTGGCAAGAAATTAAGGCCATTCTGTCATGCAAGTGTGGGCTGATCTGTGAGATAAGAAACACCCAGGGCACACGCAACCCCTCAGGCCCGAGCGAGGGGGTTTTTGGGAAAAACGCCTTTTCCCCACCATGATCCAGCAGCCCCCAAAGCCCTGGAGAGCTGGAAGCATTCAGGAGCTCATTCTCAGCAGCTCTGTACCATACTCAGGACAAAGGGCTGGAGGTTTGTCCTGTCCATGCTGGAAATGGGAACTGGTTCTATCCTCACGGGTTAAATGCTTAACTGGAACCTAAAGAAAAGTGTAGGTAGAAAGGATTTCCTCCAGCAGCACTCCAGGACATCCTCATCAATCAGCAACAGCAAAACATGGGTGGAAAAGAGCTTCCATCTTCTTAAAAAGGTTTCTCTTAAATAGAACAACACATGGAAAAACACATCAAACCCGAAGGGTCTTCCCTAATTAAGTGTCCGGTGCACAAACCATGTCTGATTAATAAAAGAGGCAAAAGGTTCAATCCTTAGGAGAAGGCAGCTACTGTGGAGGAGATTTTGGGAGCATAAACACTTTTGCTTACAGAGCTGAGTGCCAGCAGCATCACTTCTCCTTCAGGGCCAGGTCTTCATCCTTGAGGGCAAATTTCCTTCTCAGGACCTCTGCGATGAGCACGGCCGGGTCCTCCTCCTTCATGGAAGGGCGGCTCCTGCAGGGGGACGAAAGCACTGGGAATCAGTCCACACAAGAGCCAAAATTCCTGATTAACAGCTCTGGCTGGAGTCTCTCAGTGTTTTCCTGCAGCTTTCACCATCAGATGCTGTCACAAGTGGAGGAGGTGCAAGAAAAACACCACGAAACAAGAAAAAGCAGCAAAAATCCAGCCCTTTTGTGTCGGCTCGGAAAACCTGGAACTCACCTGGAGCTCATTTTGTGGCTCCAGGGGGATCCTGGAAATCTCACCCTCAAAGCTCTGGGTAATTCTTATTCCACTGTGCTAATAACAAGTAATCAACCCAAAACTTCATTAATTATTTACAGCCTACATCCCCTCCATATAAATCAACCAGCAGTGAGGTGTTTGGGGGGGAAGTCCTGGAAGTGTTTATTTCTTCATTTATTTTGTTGCACTATGGATTTCTGCTTTCCTATTTCAATATTGGTGATTCCAGGCATTTTAAAGCAGGGCTGGTGTAGATTTCCTTCCGCTACACGAGTTTTCCTGTTCTCAGAGCAATCTCCCTCCTCTCAACAAGTTCACACAAGCAGCTGCTTTTAGAAGATTATTTTACAGGAGGCCAAACCTCAGTTCTTTTCCCTCAGGTACCACGGTTTTGTTTACAACCTGTAAGAATAATTTCAGAGCTTTATTTTTTTCATAGCTGAAGTCCTCTCTCGCTCAGAAAACATTATGGGAGTTCTAAACATTCCTAAAAGACACACAAAAAAATCCCCCTGGAATATTTCCACCAGACACTGGAACAGGCTTTAGTTCACATTTGCTGAAACAGGCACATTTCTGCAAGTTCCTCACTCTTCCTGAAGCTTCCACGGCTGAGTTTAAACACAAAGGCTCAGTTTAAACACCAAAGCTGAGTTTAAGCACCGAGTCCTACACAGCAGCAGCAGAGAAGTGTGAATGTAATTATCTTTTCAAGCATCTTTTGCATCTTTGAGCACCTTTCTTCCTCCACTTAAAGAGCACCTGACCCTCTTCAGGCTTCCCAGTGCTGCCCAGTAACAGCTGGGGGAGCACAGGGGCTGCTCCACAACCGCACCAGAATCAGGAATTAAAGCTCATCAAATAATGAACAGCAGTAATTAACTTAATTTTTCAGCTACCTGCAACTCTTCAGACAGCTTTAATTAAGCTGTAATAACCTCAAAACATCATTGCTGTGTGCAGGAGAGCCTCAGGCAGAGAAGCTGGCGAGGGGGAAATGGTTCAGCTCCAGCCTTTGTGCCGCAGCATTCCCTGCAGGAGCACGGCCCAGCCCTGGATTAATCAGCCAAGGATCACGGGGAGGGGCCCTGGGGTCCTTCTGCCCACCCTGTATCCCAGGAGAAGCAGAGCAAAGGGGTGAAGTGTGTGGGGGATGGAGGTGTAACACCCCCCGATGCTCTGGGTGTGGAAGCTGAACGTGTTCCTCTCATCTGACTTTTTCAGTGCTGAGGATCTGACTGCTTTCAAACCGAATTAGGCACAGCGACTGTGAACAGCCACCACCCAGCGTGGTATTTTTGGCCAGGAATCTCACACAGCAGAATGGAAAATGTGGAGACTGAGCTTCAGCACTGAGATCTGAGCGTGCGAAAGGCAGGTGGCACAGCCAGCACCGGAGAAGGAACTTTCTCAGCTGGGCAGGATCTTGTCCATGGAGCAGTTTCAGGAGTTCTCGTGATCAAAACTTGTCAATTCCTCATGAGACAAGTGCAAACTCACCCTGCCCACGCCCAGAGCTGGGCCAGATGAAGAACCACGGAAGCTGAGAAGCTCCACGTGTTACATCCACAGGGATATTCCATGCTGGGAAAGCTGCTGAGCTTCCCAGCTGCCTGGGAACGTGAGGTGGGCTAAGACCAGCACTTCCCTCACTCTGAAAGCTGCCAACACACACAGGGCTGGTCTGCATGTGGGCAAACACAGCTTTTTGTCGGGTGAACAAGCTGGAACAGCCAAACGTTGGGATAAGCACTTTAAATTCCCCTCCACTATTTCCTATCCAGGGAAAAAAAAACCAAACCATGAATGTGTTACCAAGTTCTGCTCCAAAGAGGTATTCAGAGCAGAATGAAAACTCCTTTCTACTATTTCCCGTCTGGGAAAAAATCCCAGGAATGAGTTACCAAGTTCTGCTCCAAAGAGATATTTCCCCCATGAAAATTCTCCATTATTTCCTATCCCAGAAAGGAGAAAACCCCAGGAATGAGTTACCAAGCCCTGCTCAGAACAGGCATTTCCCCCAGGAACGAAGGGCACAGAGCAGCACCAGCAGCCAGTGCCACGTCCAGGCTCTGCTCGGATTTGACACAAAAGAAAAGGAGAGTTCAGGAAGCACTTACAAGTCCTTGCTCTGCTTCATCCTATGAATGTCTTTGAGAATTCCCATCATGTCAGCAAAGCTGCTGGCCTTGGAAAGGGACACGGAGTCCTCGTCGTCGGGGTCCTTTGGCTCCGGCCTGCAGCTCTCGGAGGCAGCGGAGCAGAGCATGGACACCGAGGGCAGCTCGGGGCTCTCCAGCTCGGCCTCCTCCTCTGTGATGTCGCTGATCACAAAGGACGTGGTGGACTGGAAAGAGGGTCCAAAACAATGTACAGGAGAAGAGGCATTGGAGCTTCCTGGAGATAACAGATCCGGTGTCAGCTGGGCAGAGGCTGGAAGAGAAAACGAGGGGTGGATTGGTGAACCCACAGCAAACCACGTGGGACAGGTTTTCCCCAGCACAACAGAATGTAAATCTAAACACAGCCCCTGAGCTGCCCCCAGAGCCAACATCCCCCCATGGCTCTGCTGGGAAACAGCCCTGAGGGAGCCTGGAGGAAACACCGGAGCTCAGCCCCCAGCAGAAATAAAGCTCATCGTGACCCCACCTGACTCTGCAGCCACGATCTTCGCGATCTGGCTCCGGAGGTGACTCAGCTCATCCTGGAGCTCTGTGGTTCGGCTCAGGGCTGGCAAACCAGGCTTCTTCAGGGCCAGCAGCTTCTCCTCCTGCTTCCTCAGGTTGGGCACTGAGGCGTTTCTCTGGATCACCGTGAAGGGACTCGGCTTCCACTTGTGCTTCAGCGGGCGAGTGTCACTTCTGGGGACAAGAACCTGTCAGCCCCAAGCTCCAAACCTCTCCATGACAAAACCTGGCCTGCCCTGAGGGCAGCAGAGCTTCCAACAAAACAAATGAAGCCTCTGTACCACCAGAGGTGCGGATGTGCTGTGCTGCTGCACGAGCTCTCTGCAGCACAAGGAACAGAGGAAACTGTGGCTGCCCCATCCCTGCAAGTGTCCAAGGCCAGGCTGGACAGGGCATTTCAGTCCTGGGAGAACTCAATCCTTCCTGGCCAGAAAACACCCCGGCGCAGGGGGTTGCTCTGCACAGAGCAGCGAGTGAAACATGACATGGCACAGGCTCCTGGCACTTCCTACAGGAATTCCTCCCAGGGCACAGGCTCCTGGCACTTCCTACAGAAATTCCTCCCAGGGTACTTTGTCATTTTTTTCTCCTCCTCTTGGGAAAAATGTCTTTCAAGAGGCACCACATCAGACCCTGAGAGGACTGGAAGTTGTGGTCATCTGAGCAGTGTCTGGCCTGAGCTCTGTGACAGAAGCCAGCAGATAAAAACCAACCTGACCCTGGCGTAGGTCTCCTCATCGTCCGCTGCGATCCACACGATGTCAGCCAAGGTGGGGACGGGGGGCACGTCATTCAAATACAGATCTGAGACACTTGGCAGAACCTGGCAAGAAGGGAATACTGCTCAGGACATGGTGTTTGTTCCCCTGGAGCTGCCCCAGATGTGCTGTCAGAGCCCCTGTCCTCGGTGGCAGCTGTGTCTGGCAGATGCACAGCGGCAGCTCCAGCAGGTTTCCTTTAGTTCGCACAACCGCTCAAGTTTTTTGAGCTGGGGAATAAATCCTTTGGGTGTGGGCACTGCTGTGCTTCCCCGTGTCAGCTCCTGCTCCTTCCTGCTGCGTGTCTGAGGCAGGAGGGGACACCCGATCCGGGCCAGGCGCTGCCAAGGCCACGTGCAACACTCTGCCACTGCAAGGGTGACGTCAGGGACTCCACAGTCCCTCTGAGTGTTCAGGGAACGGGTCCAGAGGGCACCAGGCTCCTTGGAGGTCACACAGCAAAGCCCTGGCTCAGCAACTCCACCTTTCCATCTCCTCCAGCTCAGACACTGCCTGAGCAGGGATTTCCTCAAGTTGCCAGTGATCACTTCACAGGAACAGAATTGAAGAAAAAAGAAATTAAAAAAAAATTCTTAAACTTAACCGTACCGGTGCAGGTTTTGTGGTACAACTCTGCAGATGTGTGGGGGCAAAACAGCATCTGATGGCAGTGCCTTGTGCTGCCCCAGCTCCTCCAGCCACCCCCAAGCCCCAGGGGGTGCTCACCTCGAAGGTGGCCCTGGGACAGGGTTTCAGGGGGAGGTTGGAGCCGATCATCCTGACCACGCTGCGAGCTGAGCCGTGGGGCTTGTTCTGCCAGATGGGGATGGTCTACAAGAACCCACAGCACACAGTTAATTTCTCAAGTCAGTGCCCTTCTTGAAATTCATTCAATTGGAAATTCTCATAAACTGTCAGTTTGACTATTTATCTCTGACTCTTTATCAGTGCCTGACATTTTTAATTGAGAACCTGGTGATAACTGAGGTCCCCATTTCACAAACCTGTGTTCAGCTGAACACAGGTGACACCCAGACAGGTACAGGAGCATTTTGAACATGTGTGTAGTGTCTCCAGGACTGAAAACTAGAAGCACTCAGTAACAGGCACTGTCAACAGGCATTTTCACAACAGAAAACTTGGCAAAAGGAGGAAAACAGCAACATATCAAGAGCCCAGGAGGAAAATGGCATCAAAAGAAAGTGTCATTCAAGGGACACTCTTGCTTTCACACATCTCTAATACAAGCAGCGCTGTTAAATATCCCAGAGCAGCTGTGAGTCTCTTTCCCTGGAGATACTCACTGGACGTGGTGCTGAGGAACCTGCTCTAGGAGGCCCTGCCTGAGCAGGGGCTGGACCAGGAGACCTCCAGTGGTCCCTTCCCACCTGGCCCATTCTGGGATAAGGCTGAACATTTCTTGGGTGACAGCAAGTGACAAGTCTATCCAATGCCTGTCCCAGCCCAGGGCCATGGGGAACAGCCTCGGAGGATGTTTTCAGAAACAGCAAATGTTTTAGAGCTCTCTGGACACTTCTGAACTGGGCCCAAAAGGTGAAGTGCTCTGCCCATGTTACCCTCCTGTGACAAGAGGCAGCACAAGGCTCTGGGCAGAGAACACAACAATGACAAAGCTCAGCCCACAACACACCCGATAAGTGACTTATTGCTTGAGCTCGTTCTGCACTCTGTGCCTGAGCACTGCTCCGTGCTGACAGACCTGAAGTTCCTGCTGAGTATTTTAAACTGAACCTCTGAGCTGGGGGCAGTGAGATGACAGATCTGTGGCTGGGGAAGGGTGCCAGGGGAACGTGCCAGGGGAATGTGCCGGGGGAAGGTGTCGGGGGAAGGTGACAGGGCAGTTGCTGGGGCAGGGGCCGGGGCGGGTGCCCGGGGCAGGTGACAGAGGCAGCGTCCGGCCGTCCCGGCCCCGTGTCACTTACGGCCTCCGCGTCCATCTCCGCTGGCTCAGCGCCGCCTGCTCATCGCACCCGCTCCGCCGCGTCTCGCTCACTGCAACACACACCGAGCAGCTGCAGGAGCGCCCCGGCCCGGCCCGGCTCCCCCGGCCCCGGCCCGGCTCCCCCGGCCCCTCGGGCTCCCCCGACCCCCCGGTACCTGCGGGGCGGAGGCGCAGCTCG
>VZTD01002227.1:97110-110641 GCA_013397725.1 Rhagologus leucostigma
GGACACTGCTCACTGCTGTGCCCTTTAGCCTGGGGGCACTGGGGGAGCTCCTGGGGGCTCTCAAACCGATCCTCACCTGACCCCTCTGAGCTGCACCAAACCTTAACTCCCTGGCGTCCACTCCTGATGTCCCCGTGCCACCCTCCGCACCTCCCTCAGGGGCACAGACCCTGCCTGAGTGAGGCCACCAGGTCACACGGGGCACTGGGGGCTGCTCCAGAGCTCATCCTCAGCTCCTGGCTGCACAGTCCCACCACAGTCCCATCACACACAGATTGTCACTGTCAATGTCCAGAGCTGCCCCAGGACACGAGGCTGGCCGGAGGTGGGAGCCCACGGCTGCCGGGTTCTGTTCTCACCACGAGTGTTCGGTCGGAATGGCAATGCTGCTCCCCACAGTCAGCAACAGTCCTGGAGATCAGGGTTCTGGGGTTGCACCGGTTTCACCAGTCTTAGCAGGAGCTGCGAAGAAACGAGGGTGGGTGGCACACCCAGGCGCGTGCACTGGGGACGTATTCAAGTATTTTCCCTCCTGTAAAAATGTGCCTGAACTGAAAAGGGCAGGTTGTGTAAACTGGTACCACTTGGAACTCAGCCTCAAACCAAGGTCAGAGCACAGCCCCGTCCTGGGACTGCCTGCAGTTCAACACCAACGTCTGGCACGAAGATGAGGAGGAGTTGCTGTTCTCAAACCAGATCTCTGAAGTCTTTGGCCATCTCAGTGGGGCAGTCAGGTGCCTGTTTCTAGGACTGCAGGTATGGTTTTGCTCTCTGCAGCCCTTCCTTCAGGAACTGGAGGTAAGTTGCAGTTGAAGGGTCTTCAAAATTGGTTGAGAAACTAAAGATGCTGCTTTCAACATCTTCAGGCTTCATAGAAGTAATGTCCAGGAAATAGTTGGCATTGATATGGTGAATCTGGCAAGGAAAACAGATGAGAGGAGACTTTAAAGGGTCAGAACAATTCCCCATCCGCTGCCTTGGCCTCCAGCCAGGACAGAGGTGACAAGGCTGTAACAGCTCTTACAGAATATCTAATTCATTGCAAATGCTAATTCAGGAACCAGGATTCGGGTCTGAATTTTACAGTCAGAAAAATATGTGATCTTCCCCCAAGAGTGCTGACCCCTTGCTTAGGTTAAGAAGAAGATGAAGGCGATTTGGGAGAAATCATGGGGGCTCAGATCACATCTGTGAGCAAGAGCTGGGCAGATGGAGCCCGGGGTGCTGCAAAACCAGCACCTGAGCTTCCAACACTTCCTGCTGCCCCACGGAGCTGGGACAGGGGGACACTGACCCACTGTGGCTGCTGACCACCCAGCTGAGGTTTGTCACAGCCCACAGCCTCGTGGAGAGACAGCGAGGGGACCCTGCAGGTGTGACCAGTTGGTGTCTGGCCAGGGTTAGCCCGACCCAGCAGCTGACACAGCACCATGCTGCCAAGTGTCAGGAACTGCTCCTCAAATCCGGGGGGGAAGGGCTGTGGGGGCTGCTGGGGAGCACAGCAGAGCCAAAGTGTGTGGGCTCACTAACGTCTGATCTGCTCTGACCGATCTGGGGAGCCAGGAGAGAGATAAATGTGCTGGAAGGTGCTGATCGGGAGATTTTCTTCAAAGGATGAGCACAAAGGGCCATAGGCACAGAAACAAAGCTACAGTGGCTTCCCAAAGCTCGGGGACAGTGAGGAATCACACTTGGTTCAAGTCTGTTCTGCCCCTGCCCAGAGCTGCTGATGTTCTGTCTCTGGATAAAATCTCATTTGTTTCAGATTTCTGGGCAGAGGGACAAAGGCTCGAGGGGCAGGGCCTGGCTGGGGCACTGGAGACCCTGCAGAGAACACATTCCATGGGAAGAGCCCGGCCCTACCACCGTGCCGTTGGGGAGGCAGATGATCATCTCCACAGGGAAGTTGTATTTCTCCAGGTGCAGCTCGGCCAGTTTGCTGTAGAACTCATTCTCTCTGTTGCTCTGCGGGGAGACACCAAAACCACACATTTGCACACCTCAAGAGTGGCAGAATGGCACAGGGGGAGCACACAGGAGACAAGGAGGGACCAGAGAGCTGCTCTGCAGCGTGGTGGTAGCTGGTACCGTTCTCACAGGCTGCTCTCCCATTCCCTTTCAGGCTCCCTCTCACATTTCAGCTGCAGATTTTCTCCCCAGACAATAAAATCACCCCATCACAGGCACACCAACAGTCTGATCCCAGCCTTTCCCAGAGTCCCCAGCTCTGTGACTGATCCCAGCTGGCAGCACAGGCCCAGAAGTGGGGAAAGGCTCAGTCAGGAGACCCAGGGTTCAGACAGTTATTTGGTTATTTGGCCGTCCCCTGGGTTGCAGGGAAGTCAGCTGGCTGATGGCACCAGAGGCCGTGGGCAGGGCTGTCTCGCAGAGAAGCATCTGGTTTAGCTTTAAACCTGGCAGCAGGACAGAGCCAAGAGGGTCACTGTGCCACTTCTCAGGCTGCCTCCATCTGCTGTCTGCTTGGCCCCTGCAGTGGCAGAGCACAGGGAGGGCTTGGAACACAAATCCCCCCTGGCACAGGTGGGAGCTCCCCCTGCCCCTGGCACCCCGTGGCACCCCCAGCAGAGGTGTGAGCCTCACCTGCAGCTCCTCCAGCTCCTTCACCAGGGACCAGCTGCTGATGAAGCTCTCGTTCAGCAGGGCGAGGATGGGCGAACTTTCCAGGACGGTCTCCCGGAGAGTTCGCCCCGAACCTGGCACAGAAGAGGCACAGGAGGCTTTGCTGTGTTTCCTGAGGTCACTGTCACCACACTCGATGCCACCTGCTGAGTGGCAGCTGACTCTGGCTCCCCCCAGCCCTCCCCACTGTCTTTTTGCTCGTTTGTTGGCAGCTTTCCACGGCTTTTGTTCCCTACAGGTGCTGCTGGCAGAGAGGACTCAGCAGAGCAGAGCCCGAGCCAGGCACGGCAGGCCCAGGAGAGCCATGGCAGCCACCCCGAGTGCCACTCGCTGTTCATGCCAAGCACAGCCCAGTGCTGAGGGTTTTTCAGGGCAGACAGGACTAAAGAGACCCTTCCCCTCCCACCCACCCCTCCTGCCCAACGTGGCACGGCAGCTCTCAGGCACTGAGGGGGCAAAGCTGCGCATCAGGACAGCCCCAAGGCCAGGTCCGGCTCTGGCCTCTCCTGTGCAGGTGCCAGGGACAAGGCAGAGCGAGCAGTGCCCCTTCTCCCTGCCACTGCTGCCTCTCCCCCAGCAGCAAAGAGGAAGGGGAAAGGCCAGATCCATGCCTCCACCTCGAAAAAGGCGCCTGACTCACGGGTTGTCTCAGACAGATCTGGTGCTGCCACTGCCCAGCTGAGCTCACATCAGGAATTTCCCCACTCCCAGCCTTTGTCCATTCAGCACCTCCAGAGCCAAAACAAGTGATGTAACATTTACTGCTGGCTCCTGGCCAGCTCCCTGACCCCCAGCCCTCCTCACATCATCCCTCCAGCCACGCCGGGAATGTCCTCACCTCAGCAGGACTGGTCGTCCAGGGCGCCCCACAGCAGGATGGAGTGCACCAGCTTCTTCTCTGCTTTTGCTCTCTCAAAAGCTTCTGTGAAGGGCAGGTAGGAGATCTGGGGGCAGAGGGACAGCGTGAGGAACAGGCACAGAACAGCCCAGCTCCAACAGGAGCGGCTCTGAAGGAACCAGACCCAGGGGTGACACACACAGAGTTCAATCTGCAGCAGGACCCGCAGATTTAAACAAGTGACAACTGTGGTGGTGTCCCCAGGGACAAGGTCACCTCCTGGGGAGGCCGTGGTCCCCCGGACACCTGCACAGCCCTGGTCTTACAGAGAACATCTGCACCACAGCGGCCAGGCTGTCTGCAACCCCACCTCAGCTGCTGGGGAAATCTGGCCCTGAGATATTTATTACAAACCCTCCTGAAACAGCCTGAGAACCGGCTGTGAGGGACCCTGCACGGAGGCTGTTCCAACCACTCAAACCAAAGGAACCGACGTTAACATCTTGGCAGCCTGAAGGGACATTTGTAAGCTCAGGCACAAGGAGGCAGCCACCGAAACGTGTCCCTTCAGCCAAGGAAGCAGTGACAGGCAGTAGCCATCTGCTCCACAGGCTGCTGGCATGTTAAATAGTTTGGGTCACCCAGAGCTATACATTTGTGTCTGGCTGTGGGCTGCACAGGCACAGGCAGATCGTGTGTTCTCTGCTGATAAGGAGAGCTCGGGCCAGAGGCACCTGGGTGCTGCAGAAGTAATGCCAGAGGAAAAAACCATGTGCAAGCAGCACGATTACCTGCCTGCTCCACAATCCCAGCAGCAGCACTGATAAGAGGCGGGAAGGATGAGCCTACGCTCACAATGCAATCCTGGGGACACCTGACATGGAGGCTTTGTGCTGCTGTGTGACCCCACATGCCCTGGGACACCCTCCCAGTGCCCTGGACGCTGCTCAGGCTGTGGCCTCTGGACTCTGCTGGCCCTCGAGGTCACTGGATGGCTCAGGGAGGACAATCTGCCCCAGATCAGCGTGCCAAGGGAGCCCAGCCCCTTCCTCACCTTCTTAAATGGATACATGGCCACTTCCAGCCTCTGGGCTGCCTCCTCCCAGGGGATCTCCTGCTGCCAGGTGATCTCCTCGAACACGAACTGGATGGGCTCCCCCGAGGGGTCCCTGCTGTTGATGACGTTCCCGTTCTCGTCGTGGATCACGGTGGGGATCGAAGGCCCTGTGGATTCCAGCTCCATCTGCAGGAGAACAGGCTGGGTTGGGCCCTGCACGCAGCTCTCTCCCGGTTCTTCTGTGCTCCAGGACGGGATGCAGATCCAAAATAACACTGTGCAGCTCCTAATGAAGATCTGGCTTGATCTCCCATCTCCTGGAGCTGCGCTTTACCAGTGAAATGCCAGGAAAGGAACTTCACCTCCCTCAGTTTGGCAGAACTCTCTGGATTGGAAATGCAGAGATTCCATGCTCCCACCTTCCCAGTGGAGATTACTGATTGTGGGACACCAGATCCATAAAATCATTAGGATCTGCAGGGCTAATTGGAAGCTCTTGCTCCTGTCACCAGCTCAGCCCTGGGAAGCCACAAGAGGGAGCAGCAGGAAAAGCTGCCCAGGAGCTTCCCTGTGGTTCGTGTTCTGGTACAGCTGAAATGATTCCGTTAAATCTGCCTTCCCGACTTTTGCCAATTAAAAATAAACACAAATCTAGTGCAGGAGAAAATGGGACTGTTGAATTCAGGCATTCAGAATTCGGACTTATGTTTCCTGTCCCAAGAGCTGAGATTACCACAAAACAGGGGAACAACCTTGTGCACTTTCTAAATCCAGACCCACTGCTGCTCATACCCTGCTCTGGGCTCAGGGCCTGGGTTCAGCTCCTCATCTTCCCTCCTGCCTGTCAGGCAATGTTTAAAAAAGGAAAAAGTCTCCAGGAGCTTAGAATTCAACCCACACTGAGAGAAAAAGGAAAATATCGGAAGAGCTGCCAATGGGGGCTGCAGAGGACAGACACAGATAAAATGGAAATCCTATTGTTGCACTGAAAGGATCAAGAGAAAGCTCGAAGGAATGGGGGTCACAGAGGTTCCACAGCTCAGGGCCGTGGCAGCACAAACCCCTGAGGAGAAGCTGGACACGTGTGGAGCACTGGGAGAGGCCACAGACCTGAGGCAGGTATCCAATGTCCACTTCCATGTTGCTGCTCTCGCTCGCCCCGTACAGCCACTCCATGTCCACGTTCAGGGACCTGCACAGGGAACCCAAGAGTCACCCAGGGCTAAAGCTGTGCATGGGAAACCCCAAACAAATGGGAGCATCCTCCTGCAGGGTCAGCACTGAACCCAGAGCCTCTGGAGATCTCCGTGTTCCCTGCCCCAGCCCAGGAACACCAGATCCCTGCTGGACCAGGGCCCAGGCACCCACTCAGACTCTGGGAAAACGCACTCAACACCTCTGAGCTCTGTCAAATGGCAGCAGAGAGAGATGTCTTTGCTCCCTCTTCCTTCCCAGCACTTCACTCGCACATTCTGATCCCGCTGAACTTTTAAGAGCGATTTTTGGAAGCAAAAGGCTGCTGGCAGAGCCCAAAGTGTCTGCTGGCTGGGAGAAATGTGCTGACAGAGCCACCGGGGTTGAGTCGCCAGGGTAACGTTGTAATAGAATTTTCACTCCTGTCATGGGCGAAGAGATTTGAAGCTTCTTCCCCCTGAAACACTTCCAGCTCCTTGCCAGAGAGCAGGAATGAGCTGGTGCAAAGTTCTGCACACAAAACCTTAACCTGTGAGACTCCAAGCAAAAAAACCTGTGGGAGCAGGAGCATCAGGCCTTGCTGAACTCCAGTGCTTGCAGCCCTGCCACACCCTGCCTGTCCCTCCCCATCCTCCCAGCACCAAGGGACAGTTACTGGGGAGTCAGCCAGACCCTGGATGGCTCAGGGATCCTCAGCAACGCAGAGATGCATTTACAGGCAACTGCAGAGCTCAAATCACCCCGATTTTCCAAGAAACGAGAGGCAAACAGCTGTACCTGTTGTTAGGAACAAAGAGCCTGAAGTCCCGGACGTGGGAAGAGTCCTTGGACAGGACAATGTAACCTGTGAACTGCCCCGGGGAAAACCAGAACGGGAAGTTTGGTGGCTCGTTCAGCTGGAATTCAGCGTGGATCCTGAAAGGAGAGAAGAGCCATCAGCTGGGAACCTGCACTGCAGGTGACAGCAGGGAAAAGCTGTCTCCAGGCACCAGAAATTATCAACCTAAACTGGGCAAGAGAGGTGGAGCTTAAAAACATTTCATGTCACACAGTGAAGAGGGTGAAAGACTGGAACAGATGCCCTGGGTCAGGAGCATCTCCTGTATTGATGCCTTCTGGAATTGGGCATCCAGGAGGGATGGAATACATTACCATTCCTTGAAACACAGGGACAGAACAGGACCCCTTCAGCCTCCCTTCCAGCTCGATCAGACACATAAAAGCTGCCTGTAACACTCCCAGTGAAACAATCCTGGGGATTCTCCCCCTTGGAAAGACACTCCACGCCCTGATCAACCAAAATCTATCAAAACTCTTGCTAGTCTGACTCTCCCCTTTCAACCAGGGGCAGCTCCAAGGGTGATGTCCTGCATGAGGACACAGTGACACTGGGAGCACCGGTGACCCTTGCCTTGAACCACCTTCCCCTCCCTTCCCCTCCCCTCCCTCCCAGCCAGAACCCCTCCGCTGTCACTTGGGAACACCCCGCACATGCCACGACACCTGTGCTCTCTGCCGGGGGCTCCCAGCAGCCTCGTCCCCTCCCCTGGGACACGGGACAGGCTCAGGAGTGTCCCCAGTCCCCCGGGCTCACCGGAATGCTACGGTGTAGTAGAAGCTGCTGCTGGCTTGGATGCAGGCCACGGCTCCCTGCGGGGCAAAGCGCGTCTTCACGAAGGGCCGCGGGTGGAACATGCTCAGCAGCTTGTGGATTATGACCTGGAGAGGGAATTGTGAGAGCAAGAATGAGAACTGTTCCTCCACACAGCTCCAAAGTAACCCCCCACCTGAGCAGGAAGGTGAGGGAATGGCTGTGATTTAAAACCTAGCTCAGACACCGACCTAATCACACAGCAAGGAGACAAAGCAGGGCACTGTTGTCACAAATCAATCCATCTTCCACGGTTGCCGTGCTGTTCCCAGGGTCTGCACGTCTCCATCACCCCAGGCAGAACAGCAAACTGATCTGCAAGGCTGCCTCCATCCATGCCCCAGCCTTTGAAGGGGTGGGAGTGCAACCACTGATCCCAGCAGGCTGGGAAGGGGCAGCAGCTCCAGGATCACCAGCACCTGCCCAGCACCCAGAGGAGCGGATGCACAGCCAGGCTTCCCCTGCTGAGCACACACAGAGTCCCACTTGTCACCCCAACACTCACTTGGCCACTGTTCCACCAGGAACGATCACACAGGTGCTTTCTGAATAACCCTCTCTGGGAAAAGCTATCCTCAAATCCCACACAATTAACAAACAGGAAGTTACTCAAATCGGCCTCATCTGGCTGTAATGGACACCCAGAGCTTTTGCCTGCTCTCGGTTTTACCTCCAATTTAGGTGCTCCTTTCTGCTTTGTTAGAAAATCCAGGGAAACAAACTGCAGTAGCCTCATCCCTCTGGGGATTCCTGGTTCATCTGGGCTATGAGGCAGAACATTCACAGCAACTACACCTCAGGTATACAGAAACTGAGTTTCATATCTCACCTCTTTGCCCTTGGGAGGCGGAGGGTAAAACCTGTTGTTGGAGAGATACCCAGTGAAGATGTTCAGTTCGCTGGGAATTATCCACCAGGGATCCCCGAGATCCAGTTTGTTCTTTGGAGGGAGAAAGGCTTTAAACTGCCTGGCAAGCAGGACACTCATGGGGGCCGCTGGGGCCGTCCAGTTCCTCAGCCCAGACAGAGCCACGTGAGAAATCTGTGAACAAACAGCACTGTCAGAGCCCAGACTGGACTCTCCCAACGTGCAGTGATGTCACGGATGCAGGGAGGCTTTGGAAAAGCGGGAAAAAATATGTACCACACCCCAAATTCTTCTTACCTCGCCAAACAGTTCTGTCAGCCTTCAAGAACGTGAGTAACAGAGGGGAGGGGAACATGCCACGCACCACCACTGCTCCTGCGCTCAGCTGCAGGAGAGCAGCTCTAATTCCTGCTCCCAGCCTCCCAGGAAGGGTGTTCTAACTGGGGCACGGTGCTGCTGAGAGCGCTGAAACCCTGAAATGCTGAGGGAGGCAGCGAGCTCCCTGTCACAGCAAACCCCATGGGATTCAGCAGGACCGCGTCCCCCTCCCAACATATTCCTGGTGCTGTTCCCAGCCCACCAGATGTGTTTATCCCAGAATTTGTGGCCTGCAGGACACCTACTCCCAAGAAACCATCCTTGCTCTTCGTCATTGTTTCCATGACCAAGGGCTGGAATTTGGCCACAATGGACAAAGTCTCCCCATCTGGATCCGGTGTCTCCTCCTCTTCGGATTCTGAGACAGGAGCAACCCCTAGACAAAAGGACAGGAATTCAAGCAGCTGTTTCCCCTCCCTCCCCTTTTAAGCAATTGTGAAGTGATTACACATTTATCCCGGCAAATCCAGGAGCACTGGGAGCTTTCCAGCTGTCCCCACAGAGCAGAACTCAGACCCAGCCCCGGACCAGCTTTGGCTGCACGAATTAAAGAGGAGTCCTCCTTCTAGTGACCAACTCAATGGCTTTAAAGTGAGAGAGGGTGGGTTTAGGTTGGATATTGGGAAGAAACTGTTCCCTGTGAGGGTGGGGAGGCCCTGGCACAGGGTGCCCAGAGCTGTGGCTGCCCCTGGATCCCTGGAAGTGTCCAAGGCCAGGTTGGACAGGGCTTGGAGCAGCCTGGGACAGTGGGACGTGTCCCTGCCCACGGCAGGGGTGGCACTGGATGGGCTTTAAGGTCCCCTCCCAACCCAAACCACTCCACGGTTCCACGTTTCCCTGACTCCAAAGCCCAGGCTCAGCCAGGCACACTCACAGCCCCTCAGAGCAATCCCAGCACGCGCTGGAGCCAGTCCAGGAGAGCATAAGCAAACACTGTCTGTGTCCCCACTGTCCATTGTCATCCCCACACTTCTCCCTGCCTGGCACCAGCAGAGCCATTTGCCCTGTGCTGATACAGTCTCCAGAGATGATCTCCCACAACTGCTATCCAGGAGGGGCTGCCCCAGCTGAATGGAACGCTGTGACTCACTGATGGCTTTGGCCTGGCCCGGGCTCCGCTGTATTTGTTGCATTCACCCACCCCAAATCCCCTTTAAGCTCCAGACAAAGTAACTTATGTACTTTGCTAGTCCAGCAATGGGATCCTCCACCTTATAAAAACTGCACTTTGTCACAGTGATGTCTGGTGCTTAAGCCTTTTCAACAACATGGAAAGCTTCACAGCCTCTCTCCTTGTAAATAACACCCAAAACAGCACCCAGAAAATAATAAAGTGAATAAAATATTCGGTGAATTAAAGCTGTGGAGTTCATTATGTTTGCCTCCGTGCAGGGAGGGCTCTGGAAGGCAGACAGGAACCTACCTGTGAGCTTCTCAGCAATGGGTTTGAACTCCTCGGGGCTCAGGTACAGGTCCTTGTTTGTGTCCAGGGAGGAGAAAAGGAACAGCCCTTCATTCCCCAGGGACTTCAGAGCCAGCTCCTGGTTTGGGAAGAAGAGGCAGATGAGATTTCATTGGAACCTCCTGCAGAAATCCACTCTGGCCCCTCTGGAGTTAATCCCCATTCTTCCCAGCACATCCAGGGAAAAGATTAACGTCCCTTGGCAGGATTTGGTGCTATTTGCAACAGGGAGCAGTGTCCAGGAACTGCTGGCACGAGGATATTAAACCTACATCTGCCTGAGTAACTCACACTGAACCACTCGCTCACTTTCAGTGTCTTTTGTCAGAAAAATTCCCCACTTTTTCCAGCTAGTTAGTGCTAAACCTGCGGGAGCACCTGGAGGTGGTGACTGCTGGGATAAACCCATGTGCAGTGAAACAAAGGCAGTCAAATATGTGAGTACCACACTCCAAAAGCACAAAGGGAGTGAGCTGAGCCCTTGGAATCAGTAACTTCCACTCGTGGTGGGATCCACGCCAGCGTTACTGCCCACAACTGCCCTGCTCTGGTCAGTGCCCCTCCAAATCTCCACCCTCGGGACTGCATGGACTATTTTGGCTCCCTCAGCCATCCACCACGGAGTCACAAAACCCACAGTCTTCTCCAGAAATTTCCCCAGGGTCCCCAGCTCTCTGTGCCTCAGTTTCTCCCTCTGCAAAGCCCACACCAGGGCTCACCAAGGTGATGTCTCCCTTGGAGCAGCCCCAGAAGGGCTCTGGATGCTTCCAGACATTTCCACTCCGCAGTCTGAAGGGGAAGGGACAACTTGGAGGCAGAACAAGAGCTCCACGTTGGCGTGAGAGGAGGGAGAGACGCGGAGCAGGTGACACGAGCCCCTCGCTGCCAGCCAGCCCTTGGCACATCCCCCAGGATCCATCAGCTTGCCCTGCCACCCCCGGAACAGCCCGGAGCTGGGAGCACAAACACTCTGCATTCTGCTGTTTATCCGTGCCTGCTCTCCATCGCCTGCAGCACCACCGCCATCCCCAGAGCTCCTGAACCAGTTTATTTTCCATCTGTTGCCTGCCAGCCTGAAGCAGCACTAATGCAGCCTGGAAGGCTTTGCTCCCATCAACTGCAGCTACAAAAGCACTTAAGAGCCTTCCAGGGCAGTTCCAGGACTGAGACAGACTGAAACAGAGACCCTGGAACTCAAAACGAAGATCTGGATGAGGACATGGCCAAGGACATGAAAAAATGAAGGGAGATTTGTGCACAGGGACAATCCACTGTGGACTGCCCACAGTAAACCTGCTTTTGTTCCCCAAATGAATGGGGACGAGCATCCTTGGCTCTGGAAACAGGTAACAGTTCTGCTGAGCACCCGGCTCAGGTGCTGACAGATCTCCCAGGGACACGCAAGCCTCGTGCCAGGCTCCAGGACCTCTCCCGGCTCCAGATCTCACCTGTGCTGGGCACACGGTTCATTAACTGCAATCATTCCTGGTCTGGGAGCCAGCTCACGGCCCTGGGAAGGGAGCAGGAGCCTCCCCCGGGCAGGGCAGGCTGTCCTGGATGTGTGCTGGGCCCTGAAGGGATGCTCCACTGCCTCTTGCTCTCCTCAGCACCGCACAACTGCCCCGCTGACGGATCTTTTAGAGCCTCTCCTCATTCTGCACTTCACAGGCACGGGACCCCGAGGGATGGGAGGCAAAGTTTTCACAGCAGGTTGGAATTCACATTGCTGGAATGCGGGGAAAAGTCATTTTTCCCCTCACTGACTGGGGCTGGAGGCAGGAGGAGAAGCAGCTGTGCCCCACAGGGACACAGGAACACCTCTGGCTGAGACAGCAGGACACGGGGTGGGAGCACAGGTGCTGGACATGAGCATCCCAAAGGCAACGTCCAGACAGAGCCACGGCCACGTCCCTCAGCTGCACTGACCCATGGGCTGGGCAGTGACCACCCATCAGTGGGACCCAGGAGACCCCACCCAGCTGGAGGTAAGACCCCAACCACAGAGGAACAAAGGATCCCATGGAGAACACTCCAGTCCTGCTGCATTTGGTCACCAGGGACGACAAAAACGATGTTTGAAAGCGGAGACAGACGTCAGGGCTTGGCCTTTTGCTTCCTGATAACATCCACATTAAAGAAAGCTCCCAGAGCCTGTGGGTTTTTAAATTTCTCTTTCTAATCTGGGATTATAAGGAAGACAACTTCCCTGTTTGTGCCAGAGGGGTAGGACTGAGCCGTTCCCGTGTTTTTGTAGAGGAACACTACAAAAACTCTGGTTTCCACACAGAGCTCTCCTCTCCCACCTGCTTGTGGGTTGTTCAGCTAAATAAACATTTCCATAGGAAGAGACAAGACATATGTTTGAAGCAAGAGGAAGAAAAAAATAAATTTTGTTCTCCTCTCCAGCAGCACCCAGTGACAACTGTCTGCCTGTCCTCCAGAAAAAAACAAACCTCCAGCAGACCTGTCAGGCTGTGAGAATGTCTTCACCCTCCTGTCCTCGTTGGAAAAATCCTTATAATTAACTTGTTTAAACCATTTGTCCCTTTTTGCAATACAAGAGGAGACAAAGAAAAGAGGCACCCTTTAAAAATATCCTTTAAAAACACTTCTCTTTGTACTAGAAGAGTATCAAGAAGGAGAAATCTGCTGTTTTCCCAGAACCTCCTCAGAGGTTCAGGGCTGAAGCGCAGAGCCAGGGGAGCGCAATCTCCCGCAAAGGAGATCTCCGAAGCTCCTGCAGCCCCTGGAATTACACGGATTACAATCAAAAACAGTCAATTGGCCTCATCTAAAATAAAAACCCCAAACACAAACCCCAGAAAAAACTGCTCCTGTTCTCCAGCTCACGCCCTTCCTTCTTTTGCTGCTTCTCAGTGACCTTCAGGGGCTCTGGCAGAGGAGGTGCGAGATGGAGAACCAAGAGCAGGGCCAGGGGCTGGACGCAGGGGCAGCTGGTCACTGCTGGTCACTGGTGGCCACCACAGCTCCGTGGTGGTTTCAGCCTGGTGGTGGCCACCCCAGTCCCTGTGGCTGCCTCAAGCCCAGTGGCCACCACAGCTCTGCGGAGCCTCAGCCTGGCAGCGGCCACCTCGAGCCCATGTCCGCTGCAGTGTGGTACCACAGCTCAGTGGTCACCTCAACCCCAGTGGCCACCTTAACCCCCACGGCCATTGATGCCTGGTGGTCACCTCAACGCCAGCGGCCACCCCAAACCTGGCAGTCACTTCAGCCCCAGCAGCCACAATGCCTGTGCTCCCCTCAGTCCAGTGGTGGCCACCCCAACCGCCCTGGCAATGGATGCCCGGCGGCCACCTCAGCCTGGCTATGGCCACCTCAGACCCCACCGATTCCTGGTGGCCCCCCCAGCCTGGCTACGGCCCCCTCAGCCCCGGTGCCACCCGTGCCGCTCCCTCAGCGCGGCGGCCGCCGCCTCCCCTCAC